>JBBPBX010007821.1:29629-64208 GCA_038048925.1 Garcialebias charrua | reverse complement strand
AATGGTGTGATCTGAGAAACTGATTTCTGAGAGCTTATGACACAAGATGTTATGATCCACAGCGTCAAAAGCTTTAGACAGGTCTAGGAAAAGTGCAGCACAATAATCCTTAGCAGCCAATGCTTCAACAACGTCACAAAGGACCTTCAGTGAAGCAGTTGTGCTGTGTTATTTCCTGAAAGCAGATTGATGGAGAGGTAAGATGTTAAATGAGTCCAGATAATTTTTGATTTGAGAGTTTATCAGTTTTTCTAGAACCTTGGCTAAAATGCAGAGTTTAGAGATCCGTCAATAGTTGTTCAGTGAGGTGGGTCACCTCCCTTCAGCAAAGGAAGAACAAATGCTGTTTACCAAGCATCTGGAATGGAGTTTTGGCTTATGGATGTGGGTCACAAGGACTGAAATTATATGAGCAGCCAGCCTTAAGAAATAAGGTGGAAGTTCATCTGGATTCTGGACCTGCAGATTTTTTAGGATCAAGACATTTTAACAGTTTATTTACCTCACTGACTGAGAACAGAGAAAAAGAGAACGTGTGATTAACTGAGGATTGACTTGTAGGAGGGATTTGATTAGTAGAAGTTTGGTTATTAGATGAAGTGGCTGATTTTCCATTAGTAACTGTGTCAAATAATGAACTAGAAGCAACAAAATGTTTGTTGAAACAGTTCAGGATCTTGTGCTTATTTGACACAGGAACAGAGTTAATGAGAAGTTGTGATAGGAGGTCAGATGATTGTGAGATACCTCATGCCTGAGAGAGATTTGATGGTTTTCCAGAATTTTTTAGGGTCTTTTAGATTTTTGGAGGTCTGAGATAAGAAATAGTTACGTTTTGCAGCTTTAATGGCAGTTGTGCATCTATTCCTCAGCTGGCGAAAATGCAACCAATCAGTGTCTGAGCCTGATTTTCTCGCTGCGGCCCAAAGATAGTCTTCCCTGTGTAGGAGGTCAGCTAGTTCAGGAGTAAACCAGGGGCTGTCTCGTCCCTTTATCCTGAACTGGCGGAAAGTTCTGAAAAGTTGTGAACAAACACTGGTGTGTTTGTTCACAAAATAAATGAAACATGAAAATAGTTCCAAGCGGGGTTCACGTTGTTGGTTAATAGAATACTTTGCCAGTCAAAGTGGGATGGATCCCAGATGAATGACTGTTCACATAAACGTTTCAAATCGCTTTTTGGAATTATTCTGGGCTTAGAAGGTGGAAATGTAATATCTCTGAGAGCCGCTATTACACAATGATCACTCAAAATGTCAGCAAATACACCTGTACCAAGGAATTTGTGAGGCGTGTTTGTTAGAAACAGGTCTAAGGTGTTTAGGACAGTTTTTGTTTGGTCTAATGGGAGAGTCGATAAGTTGGGTTAGATTGAGTGATAGGCAACATTCCTTGAATTTATCACAGAGGGGGGTCATCTTATCCCAGTCAATGTTGAAATCTCCTGCCAAAAAAATCTCTTTGAATTTTAAATGTCCTAGAAATTCTGTCAAGGAGGACAGAGCCTCAGGTGTTGCTGAGGGGGGATGATTTGCACCCCTAGAGTATACCCACTAGAAAAGCTTGGGAATTTCAGTATGCCTACTTAAAAGTGCCCAATGATACAAACCCATGTCATGTATCATTGGCAACATGACATGGGTTTGTGTCAGTGTCAACACATTTGGAACATTTTATAGACACATTGAATTGGTTCAACCGGTTTTTTGTGTAATTAATAATTCTGTACTTACTACTTAATACTTGAAAATGTTTAGCTTTGATACTGTTTTATGAATTATATGTGTTTGATACAAAGCCAACTGTTGTACAAAGTTTATTGTACATTTATTCATATAAAAGCATCAGAGAAAATTTGAAATGTTAATATGCATAAAAATATAAATAAATTAATGATTACATTGTACTAACTGGTGTACTTTGGTTTCTAAGCACAGTATACCCACTACAAAAATGTAGACTACACCACTGCCGCCAGTCATCCAAGCCTCCCACTGAGCTCAGAGTGCCACTTTAAATGCACGATTCACACTGATGTCGAGCGGCTGCAAATACTTTGTTGTGCCCCCAGGAATCACGTGTTTCACGTGATCATGAGACGTACGGGCAGCTATGTGAGCACCCGGGTGTGACGAGGCTAAATGTTTTGGCGCCATGAAGCTCGTTATAGTCTGTAAAAACCCATAAATTATCTGCATCCTTGTAGGCTACTGTACAAGCCACAGTGTTCAAAGCATGTGAAAAAAGTAGTGGCTTATAGTCAAGAAATTACGGTAGAAATAAGTATAAACTTGTCACGTTGTGTTTCTTTGTGTGTTTGTGACGCCATTTTTTCTCTGCCTGACTCCACTCAGTGATCACCCCAAGTGTTTCTTCTTATTGCCTCATTAGTGTCTCAAGGACGGTGTCACTCTTATCCGTGCATTCTGCTGCAGCTGTTCATTTATTTCCTTTTGAGTCTTGAGTTTTTCCACGTGTGAGTATTTCTTTTTTCCATGTGTGAGTATTTCTTTGAGTTTTTGTGCTGACTCGTCAGCCTTTAGTTTAAATAAATTACATATTTTTTATTTTTGAGTGTTTTGAGTTTTGGTTCTGCGCTTTGGGTTCCACTTTTTCTTTTTTCCATGTGTGAGTATTTCTTTGAGTTTTTGTGCTGACTCGTCAGCCTTTAGTTTAAATAAATTACATATTTTTTATTTTTGAGTGTTTTGAGTTTTGGTTCTGCGCTTTGGGTTCCACTTTTTCCTCCAAACGTGATAAAACTGACTGGATCATCATCTACAGATATCCTTTCCCCCACACAATATTTATCAGTAATGTACTATTATTTCTTTATAAAATATTCATATACAAATTTCTATACAGGGAGCACATGTGAAAATAAAGTCAATATGTTCAAAATAAAAATAATATTTCATAACTTCTATGAATATGGTACATAATTTGATTTAAACATAGAAGTGTCATCACATATCCTTGTAATTGCAGATAAAATATTTAATATAAAAGGATTATACATTATGTATCCGATATAATTATCAATATACTTGGTAGGGTACATCATTATATAAGTTTTAAAATTTACCAAAATAATAAACAATCACGTTATATTTAAATGGTATGCTGATGTTAATCCCCTGCTTTGTTTTACCATGTGAAAATCAATGTTCTATATTAGGTTTTAAACTCATTAATTTGAACATTGTTTTGGTCCCATTTCCTGTCTGTTCCATATTTTATTTCCAGTCACGATGAAGTGAAGTTATTTGGATGTTGCAGATTTAAAAATGTAATATTCCCCTCAGATTCTATTGACCTTCCCTTTCATAAAAATATTCCCTTTAAGGTCCTTTATAGTTTATAGTTTGCTCATTGTATACATAAATTGTGCTGTTTGGTGTTTTACAATGTGTAATTGTATTACTTTAGATTGAACAATGGATTTATGTGCTCTAAAAAAAATTGAATTGTGCTATCAGCTGTTTTTCAGTGTTAACAGTAGTGAACTTTGAAATGTATTGTCCCACACCTCAGTTCTTTAGATAAGGTCAATCAACAGTGCAGAATGTGATAACGTCAAAATCATCATCAACTTAATAATAATAAATGCTTCCTGCTAGTTTAATGCAGATGTATGGAAAGTTAGATTTCCAGCTAATTTTGTCACGACCAGGAATTTAACAAACATCATCTGTACAGTCTTGGTGCTTTAGTTTATCAGTGCTGGTTAGTCTTGATTAAGTTTAGTAATGATAGGGACAAAACTGAATATTTAATGTTAAACAACGTGCCCATCCTTCCTGTTTTAATGTTATTCTGCTCCAAAAAGCCCGATTCATTTATTATCAAGGTCAGCAGAAGCCTGTCCATCACTTGAAGCAGGTAAGAGTCTAACACATGTGTGAAAACGCTGAACTTCCTAAACATCAGTGGGTGTATATCAGAAATGGTTTAACTATGGTATTATTCAAGTTCATCAGCTATTTAATAACAAAGGTCTTCTTTATAGCTATGAAGAATTTCTTACTCAGTACAAGGTTCGTGTCACCCCAAGAGAATATAGTATTGTATTTGATGCTATCCCATCTGGTTTGCTCATGTTGTTTAAAGATGTTGACTTCTCTTCTATCCAGTCTGTGAGTCCTGACCCTAAGCAGTCTGCTGTTGGTAAGCTCTGCTTCTCAACTCAACTAAAAGGCGTCAATTCCAAAATCCGTTCTTTATTTCAATAAAATCTGTTTTCATCCCCATCATGTGTTTCCTATTGGAACACCTTTGTGCAGAATCTTAATTGGAAAAAAGTCTGGTCTCTCCCACAAATTTTTTTTCTCACTAATAACGTCAAAGAAATTTCTTTCAAATTAATTCATAACAACCCACCCCATTGTGTAAAACAAAGGCCGAATTTTATCCAACCAAACACTTTCTTCATAAATACAAAGCTGATATTGATATTTCCTGTTCTTTCTGTAAGCTTTATCCAGAAACATCTGTTCATCTTTTTTGGAAGTGTACATACTCACTAAAGTTTTGTAAGGACATTGTTGCTCTGATATCCAATAATATCCAACCAGGTTTCCTTCTGTATTTTGAAAATGTTCTGTTTGGTATCTTAGATTTCAAGACGAAAGACTCCTCTCACGTATTTATTATAAATTTGATCTTGTTTCTTGCTAAGTTTCACATCCATAAAAGCAAAATAATGCATAAATCATTTTTTGATGTCTTTGTAATGGATGTAAAACTATATCTTGACTCAATCTCAGAATCAAATAACAAAAAGGCTATAAAAACAAGAAATATCTGTAATGAATACAACTTAACTCTGTAACTCGCATTTATTTATTTCTGTATCTTTGTTTTATTTTTTGTTTGCTTTATTTATTTATTTTTCTATATGTTCATTGTTCTTGTATGTATGCTTTAAATTGTATTTGAAGTCGTTATAAATAAAGATAAAAAAAATACATCAGTGGGTGTAGTTTCTGCTCCTGACCAGCAGGTGGCAGCACGCGCTCCCAATAAAATTTGAAAGCGCTCGCCTCGAAGAAACAGAAACAGGCAGCAGCTGTGGGTTGTGGTTGACTGTTTCTCGTCCTGCAGATTCTTCATTTGCGGAGATTCCTACTAATCCTTCAATCATGGCCAAGGACATAACTCTGCTGTGGGGCTCCGGTTCTCCTCCCTGCTGGAGGGTGATGATCGCTCTGGAGGAGAAGAACCTTCAGGGCTACAACAGCAAACTGCTGTCTTTCGACAAAATGGAGCACAAGTCCCAAGAAGTGTTGGATATAAATCCTCGAGGGCAGGTAGGTAGAGTTATGTTGGTAAATGTACTAATAATGCGCGCATATATGAATAAAATTCACGCTTTTGAAGTTGGAAACGTCGCAAACACATTTAATTTCCTTGTTGTTTTGAACGCACCACGGTGATTGAGTTTATTTGTTACGTAACGATTATCACGCAAACGATACGTATCCTGCCGCCTCCTCACGTAAATTACGTAAGTAGATACAAAAGACTGCGTGAGCAGCTAGTTTTTCAAAATAAATAAAAATTACGCTTAAAAAAAATCCTACCAATAAAATTGTTTCACTAGATTTCAAAAATTGTTTCATATATATTTAATGTAGATAACATTTTAGCTAGTAGAACAGATAAGAGTATTATGAAGTACAAGTAAATTAAATTGTAATTCTTAATTAAACAAGTCAAGTGTTGTGGGAGACCTACAAGTCTGCTGGAGACAAAATATATTAAATTGTCTCATTTTATTTATTTTATTATATTTTATATATATTGCATAACATGTTGTCTTAACAGACTTAAATAAACAATTATGAAAATTACCATTATGTTTACAGGTGGTCCCCGACTTACGAGCGAGTTTTGTTACTACGAGTATCTTATAAGATGAAAATCTCGTACGTCGGAACACGAAACACGTGTTCTCGTAAGTCCGGATTTTCGGTCGTAAGTCGGAAAATTTATGCTAGCGCTACTACGAACACTCGTTTTTCATCACAAATGTTCATACTAGTTCATGAACATGCTCAGAAACTTGTTTCCAAACGGTTAGCTAACACACTTTCATCTAAAAACACATAAAAGTGCTGTATTTTTTGTATGTTCTTTACAAATTTACTGCTCGTTCGCCAGCTCGTAAGTCCGGAACCTCGTATGTAAGAGCGCTCGTAAGTCGGGGACTACCTGTATATCATTTATTACTTTTTTTGCTTTAGTGATGTTTTTGATTTTTCTTTCCAGCTTCCAGCTTTCAAACATGGAAACGTCGTTGTTAACGAATCTTACGCAGCCTGTTTTTACCTGGAGGTGAGGAAACCAGACCTCATTTAGTTCAGGAGACACTGCTAATTTAAAAAAAGAAAGACTAGTCCAATGTCCCCCGTCTTGTCTTCGACAGAACAAGTTTAAATCTCAGGGAACCAAACTGATCCCAGACGGCCCTGAAGAACAAGCTCTGATGTACCAACGCATGTTCGAGGGCCTCACCTTCTACGAAAAACTCTGTAAGTCTTTCTGTTATTATTATTATATTATAGTCAGTCACATCATTATAAATGTTTTTAATTATTTGTAAGTCAAAGGGGATTTCTCCCATAATTTAGCAGTATTTAAATTAAACTAAATTCCAACAGAAATAAATTAAATTTCTTATTATTGCTTTAATCTTTGCCGTTGCCAGAAAACATTTTTAGATCCAGTTTACACATGTAGGATGCTGGTTACTGAAAAGCCTATAAATTAAAACTAGACCATCACCCGCTGCGTTTCATGACCAAGTTTTACACAAAGATCTTTTGTGATTTGTTAGATTTGTTAACCCCCTACAATGCAAAATCTTAATTTTTGTGTTGTTGTTATAGCCATTGTTGTGTTTACTAAAATAATTTGGCTATAGCAGCGACCATCTTGAATTGGGTTGAGTCCAAAAGATAATCAGTTGTAGATCCAGTGATTACTTACTGATTGTTTTAAACTTTGATCAATCAGTTCACAAAATATTTACTCACAGGTTTGATTAGACAAAGCCAAACCCTTGTTCATAAACGATTTTGTAAGTTGCTGCCATGTCATTACTGCTATGATTGGAGTTTTATTTATCTTTAATTGTCATTTCAAGACTCAGATTTGGAGGAAGTAAAACACTCAGTGTACAGTAGTTCCTCGATTCTTCACGGTTCGACATTCGCAGACTTATTCTTTTGCAGTTTTTCAACATAAGATTTTACACAATGACCACGACTCAACTTTAATATTACTCGTGAGATTGGGACGGTACGGGATAAAAAGTTTACAGGAGCGGACGAGAGCGGGAACCAACCAATAGGACAAAAAATAATAATAATAATATACTGTACTTTGTACAGGCACCACCATTTTGTAGTTTTCTTTCAATAAGGCTACATCAGGGTGTCCGCGGGGTCTTGAAAGTTATTAAAAGTCGATAAATCAATTTTGGGAAAATTAAGGGTCTTGAAAAGTATTAAAAAGCCTTGAAAGCGATTTGATGAGGTATTATTTTTTTGCTGTTATTCTAGCTTAAAATAATTTGACAGCAAAAAGTATGTATGACTAATATTTGTTTTCTTCACCGCGGAGGATTCGGAAACTGCTTTGCACAAATGTCGGGTTACAACAGCCTTTACGGCTAGGCCTATCTTGTGCGCATGCACGGCTGCTTTATCTCCAAGTTGAGTCTGTGTGTTCGAGTAAGTTGCTGCGAGACCGTGAGAACAATGGGTAAATGCAAGTTTTCGGACTCCTGGTTGGAGATGCCTGATTTTCAAGAATGACTGAGGCCTGTCGCCGAGAATAACCGCAAGGCTTATTGTACATTTTGTAAAAAAAAAGATGAGCGTAGCCTCAATGGGCATAAACGCTGAAGCTGAGTTAGAAGAGCTGAAAAAAAGAAGTTCTACAAGAGGTGTGTGATTCTCGGCAAAAAGATGCAGATCAGTTGGCAGAGCAGGCAGAGGGAAAGTCAGGTTCTTTAATGGCCCAACTGATCACCAAGTCTTGAGAAGGAGACTTAAAGAAAAACTCAGTTAGCTGGTGCAAACTGAAGAGTTGCTGGAATGCAAAGCAGCTGCACTGAGGCACATGTAATGATTACTGTTTATTTCTTATTCGCCATTGTTCAACCAAGTTACTTTAAAATAGCTACGAGTCTTGTTGTAACCTAAGCCAGTGGTACCCAACACTGGTCCTTGAGGAACACCATCCTGCATGTTTTAGTTGTTTCCCTGCATTGATACACCTGATTTGAATGAATTGGTGATTAACGGGCTTTAGCAGAACTTGAAGTAATTAAATCACTGAATCAGGTGTGTTGGAGCGGGAGAACAACTAAAACATGCAGGACAGTGTTCCTCGAGGACAAGGGTTGGGAACCACAGACCTAAGCCATATTTTCTTAAACCGTGGTTCAGTTTCTTCTTTTGAACTTTTTTCTTTCTACTGCATCTCAGTTCTGTTGTAAGTTTGAGATTCACGGATTTAATTGAAAACAACAGCTGTTTTGTAAATCAAAGATGTGTTGCTTAATAAAACAAAGTGACGATAAGGTCTTGAATTTATTTTGGAAGGTCTTTAAAAAGTCTTGAAAAGGTATTGAAATTAACTTCATTATTCCTGCATATACCCTGTACATTGTAACGCAAGTCAAAATAACTACATGGCCCAGAATCCAACAGTGCTTCCAGCTGCTGCTTTCTGCTGAAATTCAAAGAACAGTAATGGAGGGTGGAGAAACCGGTGTAGTAAAAGTACGGTAGTTTTACAGCACAAAGTCAGAAGTAATGATCTATTAAACTACAGAACTGTCAGGAAAGTCTCAAATAATCCTGAAGCTGAACTCATCCTTCAAGTTGTAGTAGTATCTTCACTGTGAGTACCCATGTAAAATTTTGCAATACTGTACAGTACATATATACGTATGTTGTAAAAATTATGTAGGTTTAGTTTAGAACATTGTTAAGAACATGGCAAGAGTGTGGGAAGTGTTTATAAAGGCTTAAAATATTTATAAATACTAAAATAAATACAGCGTTCCTACTTGATGGTTTTTCACCTATCACGGTGGTTAGGCCTGTTGTGATAAACATTAAATCAATTAATCGCTTGATAAATGAAAATTATCAACCTTACGTTCATTTATCAGCTTTATCGTTTCTTCGTGTCTCTTTCTGTTGAAGACACTGGATAAGACTCAACTCCAGTGCTCTTCACTGACCCCTCCTTTTCTCTTTAAAATCTGTTTTAACCACCTAAAATCACGTTTTAGGATAATTAAAAAAAGCTAAGCTACGAGCTAAGCTAAAGGGGCGACCTCGGGGAAAACCCCTCCGTCTTGTCGAAGCTCCAAAATTCACAGTTGAAACATGTGCCTTTAGTGTAAAAAGTTGTTTTTCTCTGCAAAAAGAAGCTGAGAACTTGTTTACTGATTTTTAAAAAAAAATATTAAGAACTGTGTGTGAAAAATGCTACGCAAAAGAGCTCAAACCACACAGAGCGTCCACCATTTTGAGAACTGAAAAACAGGAACGAGAGACAGCCCATGTCACGTCAAGGGGCCTCCCTCCCATTTTTCTTAAAGAGACATGCTGCTCGCTCCCTCACTATCCATCCTTCAGTTCAAACAGTCTTATACTGCCATCCAGTAGTCAAAACGGGTACTACACACAAAACAAATTAAATATTTCTATTTATATTATTAAATATTTCTATTTAAATTTAACAATAATTACAAACCGGATTCCAAAAAAGTTGGGACACTAAACAAATTGTGAATAAAAACTGAATGCAATGATGTGGAGATGGCAAATGTCAATTTTTTATTCGTAATAGAACATAGATGACGGATCAAAAGTTTAATCTGAGTAAATGTAACAGATTAAAGGGAAAATATGTTGATTCAAAATTTCACAGTGTCAACAAATCCCAACAAAGTTTGGACAAGTAGCAGTAAGTGGCTGGAAAAAGGAAATTGAGCATATAACAAACAGCTGGAAGACCAATTAACACTAATTAGGTCAATTGACAACATGATTGGGTATAAAAAGAGCTTCTCAGAGTGTCAGTGTCTCTCAGAAGCCAAGATGGTAAGAGGATCACCAATTCCACCATTGTTGCACAGAAAGATAGTGCAGCAATACCAGAATGGTGTTACCCAGCGTAAAATAGCAAAGACTTTTAAGTTATCATCATCAACCGTGCATAACATCATCAAAAGATTCAGAGAATCTGGAACAATCGCTGTGCGTAAGGGTCAAGGCCGTAAAACTCTACTGGATGCTCGTGATCTCCGGGCCCTTAAACGTCACTGCACCTCAAACAGGAATGCCACTGTCAAGGAAATAACAGAATGGGCTCAGGAATACTTCCAGAAAGCATTGTCAGTGAACACAATCCACCGTGCCATCCGCCGTTGCCAGCTGAAACTCTACAGTGCAAAGAGGAAGCCATTTCTAAGCAAGCTCCACAAGCTCAGACGTTTGCACTGGGCCAGGGGTCATTTAAAATGGAGTGTGGCAAAATGGAAGACTGTTCTGTGGTCAGATGAGTCACGATTTGAAGTTCTTTATGGAACACTGGGACGCCATGTCATCCGGACCAGAGAGGACAAGGATAGCCCAAGTTGTTATCAACGCTCCGTTCAGAAGCCTGCATCACTGATGGTATGGGGTTGCATGAGCGCTTGTGGCATGGGCAGCTTGCATGTCTGGAAAGGCTCCATTAATGCAGAGAACTATGTTCAGGTTCTAGAACAACATATGCTCCATCTAGACGTCATCTCTTTCAGGGAAGACCCTGCATTTTTCAACAAGATAATGCCAGACCACATTCTGCAGCAATCACAACATCATGGCTACGTAGGAGAAGGATCCGGTACTGAAATGTCCAGCCTGCAGTCCAGATCTTTCACCTATAGAGAACATTTGGTGCATCATAAAGAGGAAGGTGCAACAAAGAAGGCCCAAGACGATTGAACAGTTAGAGGCCTGTATTAGACATGAATGGGAGAGCATTCCTATTTCTAAACTTGAGAAACTGGTCTCCTCTGTCCCCAGACGTCTGTTGAGTGTTGTAAGAAGAAGGGGGGATGCCACACAGTGGTAAAAATGGACTTGTCCCAACTTTTTTGGGATTTGTTGATGCCATGAAATTTTGAAACAACATATTTTTCCCTTAAAATGATACATTCTCTCAGTTTAAACTTTTGATCTGTGATTTGTGTTCTATTCTGAATAAAATATTAGATGTTGGCACCTCCACATCATTGCATTCAGTTTTTATTCACAATTTGTTTAGTGTCCCAACTTTTTTGGAATCCGGTTTGTACAAATTATTGTCAAATTTCAAACAATATTATCGTTTAGCGCAATAATTTCTGAGACAATTAATCGCCCAGCAACATTTGCTATCATGACAGGCCTAACGGTGGCGTCTGGAACATAACCCCCACGATAATTGAGGGACTGCTGTACAGTATTTATGCTTGGCTGAATACTCGGGAGTCATTTTGTTGTCATTTGTTTTAGCTTCAGTCATCTTCTATGATTGGTACGTCCCTGAAGAGGAAAGGCTCGAGTCTGCCCTGAAGAGAAACAAGGAAAACCTGGTCACTGAACTCGGCCTGTGGGAGGGCTACCTGGAGAAGGTGCGTGAACAAACGCTCGCTGCAACTCCACGTGCAGCGACATAACGAAAACTCATTGTCATTCCTCTCCCAGCTGGGTTCGGGCTCTCACCTGGCAGGACCGTCGTTCACCCTGGCAGATGTGGTCGTTTTTCCAACTGTTGCTTTTCTCTTCAGATTTGGGTAAAAAGAGACCAGAGAACCTTTAGTTTCACATTCTTTAGGCCTCACCAGTAAAACCAGTTCTGATCCAGTGTTGTTTTAGTTGTAAATGCCTCTCTCTCTCTTCTTGTAGGCTGTCTGCGGAGCGTTACCCTAAACTGGGGGAGTATCACGCCCGGCTGAAGGACAGACCGAGCATGAAAGCCAGCTGGCCCCCTCATTGGCTGGAAAACCCCAAAGGACCAGACGCGCTGAAAGACCTCTGAAACTGACACATCTGCACCAAATGGTTAAAACAAAACCAGTAATCAAATTAGATTCAGCTTCAATTTCTAATCAAATAATGCTAACATAGTTTTCTGTAGTAACTGCAGACTAACACCCTGAGGCCTTCTTTCAGTGTTGGCAAGTTTCCCATGATTGCAGCTGATTTCACTGTGTTTCAATCTCACAACAGATCTCTGTAATCACACGGCATGCAGCGTCGTAAGCCTTCTCTGCATCTTGTTTCAGTTGGAGTCAACATTTCCTTCTCCCCAGTTAAACGCTGCGTAGTAAAATGTTGTATTGGTGCCATAATTTTAGAACTGACTAGATTTATCCAGTTAGAGGTGTTCAAAGTTCACCTGGAAGAGGTAAAGACAGGTTTGTCTTTCAATAGCTAATCTGTGCTTTATCTTTTAAAATGCCTGAAACCCCATTGTCTCTGCACAAAGGTAACTCGCATGTGCTGTATGGTCATGACTTTGCATGAATCTCAGTCCACAGAGTTGCTTCCTTTGCATAGTCTTTGCATTTCATGTTGCGTGCAGCCACACAGCTGGAAGCTGTAGGTCAGTGTTACTTAAATAAAATAAAAATGAGTGTGATCAACTTAAATAAAATAAAAATGAGTGTGCTCAACTTTTTTAAAGTGTCTTCTGTTGCTGCAAACATTGTTCATAAAATTCTTCAGAACTTGGAGATTTAACCCTATCTTACGGCCTGTTTTTATGTTCTTGAATAGAGGCATTTACAGTATATATATATATATATATATATATATATATATATATATATATATATATATATATAGTTTACCGTCAAACTATTTAAACCAAAGCCAACCTGTTGAAAGGGTTCAAATGAGCATATTTCAGCTGCATCTTGTTTACAGACTGAGGAAAGGTTGTTTGTAATGATCAAAAGTAACTACTGGTACCCAACATTCATAGCGGTAAAAAAATATATTGTTTTGCAAGAATTTTAAACTATAAAGTTTCTCATCAGGAGCTTCATTTGTGTAGGATCTGAAACCTTTGAGTCATAATTAGATCTTCCTGAGATCAACAGGTTAATCTATACTGTAATATGTTGCTTTGGGTTAAGATTTGTTTTAAGGTGTGAGGACTGTGACCTCTGTTGCATCACTGATCTAATTAAACTAATGAAATCAATCCAGATGTTTGCTCCAGCCAGCATTAAATTCAGTCCACAGCACCACTCTGGACATAGTCGTCACTTCAGGACTTCTCTATTTGTCAGGCGGCTGAAGAGAGCTGGGGCCTCATGTACAAAGACTTGCGTGGATTTCCTACTGAAAAGTGACGTACGGTCAAATCCAGAAAAGTGTGTACGCACAAAAAAATCCAGATGTATCAAACTGTGCGTACACCGGAATCCACGCACATTCCTTTTGTACATCACAACCAACGTGGAACTGAGCGCACGTGAGACACCTCCCCTGACACGCCTTCATTTACATATGTTAAACAGATGCAAATTACTTCCTGCATGTGTGAAGGACATGTTTGTTTGATCCCTGCGCGATCAGAAATCATTTCTAGATTCAGGAAAATAATGAATTTAATATAATATGAGTGAGGAAAAAATCCTAAGTAAGAATAGTAATAAAATGTGTTCATCACGCAAAGAACGAGTGATTGTGTGTCGGTATTTGTGTGTGCGCGCACCCTGCTTTGGTGCGCAACGGCTCATCCATTCATTCTGAGTGAAAATATTAACTTTGCGCACGAGTTTATTACCATAATTACTGTAAACACAGAGGAACTTGGATGTTTGGTTGAACATAGATCTTTGTTTATTTAATAGATGACATGAAGAAACGGGTCTGTGCGTCTCAGTGGAGAGTTTTCATGACATGACGTGATGATGGAGTCTCCAAACGCTGCGCGCAGCGCGCGCCACAGCCTTGTGCGCAATCTGTTTGTCTGTGAAGCTGTTACTCTCCAACAAGTTATATATGGTGTACTTTCACGTGTCATTTTGGAGAAATCTACAATAAACGCAG
Source organism: Garcialebias charrua (assembly GCA_038048925.1). NCBI lineage: Eukaryota > Metazoa > Chordata > Actinopteri > Cyprinodontiformes > Rivulidae > Garcialebias > Garcialebias charrua. The sequence goes on along the minus strand of JBBPBX010007821.1, from coordinate 50,091 downwards.
ATTATGAATCACCTCCAGCTGCCGTGTGAGGGTGCGCGCGCGCTCCAAAGCGCGACCACTCAGCCTTTGGAATCATATAGATGAGACCATTCTATTGGACATGATCCGGCTTTGTGTGGACTGGAATGGCACAGTCCCGATCGACCTGCCAGCTCCCTCTGGAAAGCTCGGGAACAGTTTGGTCGCTGCTTCTGCACGCGTTGTGCACGGTTCCTGCGTTGTGCTCCAGAGCGCAGTGCCAAAATGAAAAAGGATTATCCCTGAAAACGGCTGATAAGCCATATCATAGATCAGAAAATTATATCTGTTTATAAATAAATGCTCTGCGTGTTACACTATCTCCAGTAAGGCTGAATCCGTTCCTGTTAAATGTATTTGTTGCACAACTTTGCGCGTCCTTTATTTGCGTCCATGTGGATGTAATAATTGTTATCATGTGTGTTTGGTGGGAATATTAATCATTTTCACATCATGAACAGTTAATAATAATAATAATAATAATGAATTCAATTTATAACGCACTTTTCATTAATGAAAATCTCAAAGTGCTACAAGGTGCAACATAATTGAATGTCAATAAAACAAATAATAAAACAATTACAATCAACAACAGTATCAGCTAAGATCAAAAGTAGAATCATGAGGAGTATAGTATGCTCGGTTGAAAAGAAAGGTCTTCAAGCCGCTCTTAAAGTCAACCACAGACTGTGGGGCTTCAGTTTTTCAGGATCACCTGTAAGTGTCGCCAAAGGAACAAGAACCACAGAAACGTGCGTACGTGTGCTCGGGAGCTGGCGTGGAAATGTACTTGGATGCGCACATATTCACGTTCAGTTCAGTTTTGATACATACGGGGTTTTGCGTGGATGGTGCCGTACGCAAGGTTTTTGTGCGCACGCACGGTTGATACATGAGGCCCCTGGTCTCCTCCTCCTCAGTCCTCACCTCCTTCTACAGGTGTGCAGTGGAGAGCATCCTGTGCTCCAGCATCAACGTGTGGCATGGAGGCTGCGCACAGTTGCAGAGAGGAAAGCTCTACAGAGAGTGGTGAAGGCTGCACAGAAGATGTTGGAGTCGGTCTCCCCACCATCGCAGACATTTACACCTCCAGATGCAGGAAGAGAGCCACCTGCATCATCAAGGACCCTACTCACCCAGCACACACACTTTTTGCACCACTCCCCTCAGGAAGGAGGTTGAGGAGCATTAACCACCAGGAGGAGGTTGCGGAGCATTAAGTGTAGAACCACTAGACTGCAGCTTCTATCCTGAAGCTGTTAGACTCATAAGTCCCTAACTAGGATAACCACTTTAATTGAAAAAAAAAAAAATCACTGTAATGCCACTTTCATTGGTGATGTGACTTATCTGTGCTGCTGATCTCATGCTACCCATCTGCTCACCACGTCTCACGTTTGAGCTGCTGTCATTACACCATATTACGTTATTATTGTTTACCGTATATCTTAGCTCCTTATATACTGTAATGACGCCAACACTGCAGACGGAGTCCAGCCAAACAGGGTTTATTTAGAAACAGGGAAGAGCCGTTATCACTGAGGCTACAGCTCACCCCTCAAAAGAAAACGCGGTACACACGCGAGCGAACACACTGCTAGCTGCCTGCTAACAACAACACACTCCCGGACCCTTCTTCGTCTCTCTTTTTTCCGGTCCCTCCTCCCTGCTCCTACCCCTCCCCTACCCCCACGACCAGTCCAACACATGAGAGTGGGCGACAACAGAATTACAACAGCTCAACAGAACACAGTACAACTCAACAAATACACAGAAACACTTGGACCCAAAGCAGAACCAACACAGGGTCGTTACACTACCCCCCACTACAGAGTCCCTCGCCCACGAGGGGACAAACAAAGTCATCAAACCGTCTTGGAGCCCTCCTCGTCCGCTGTGGGCGAGCTCCCAGCGGCGCTACAGGCCCTGCGGCCGGGGCATCATCCGATGTCGGTGATACGGCTTCTGGGGAGGTTGGCGGACGCACCAGAGACCCTGACCATTGGCCTTCTGGGGACTGAGGTGCAGACCTGCCTTGATAGGGGGCCAACCTGTCCCGGTGCAGAGCTACTCTTCTCCTGTTCTGGGGCATCTGCACTCTGTAGACCACCTCCCCCAGGCGCTCCAACACTCTGCAGGGACCCACCCACTGACTGTCCAGCTTCGGGCACCGTCCCTTCTTCCTACGAGGGTTGTACACCCAGACCAGCTCCCCTGGAGTGAAGTGTCGGCCCTTAGCCCTTACATCATAGTTCCGTTTCTGGCGCATGCCTGCTTGCTCCTGTTGCCTCCGGGCAAACGCATGGGCCGTCTCTAACCTGTCCTGAAGTTTCCGGGCATACTCGGGACCCGCTGGAACATCAGGTGCATCCGGCGGGCGCCCGAAGGACAGTTCGGCTGGTGTGCGCAGCTCCCTCCCCAACATGAGGAGCGATGGGGTGCATGCCGTGGAGTCCTGTACAGCTGAGCGGCATGCCATTAGCACCAGTGGCAGGTGCTCGTCCCAGTCCCGCTGATGCTCTGCTGTGAGGATGGCCAGCTGCTGTCCCAGGGTGCGGTGGAGCCTTTCCACTAGGCCGTCGCTCTGGGGATGTAATGGTGTCGTTCTTGTTTTGTGGATGCCAAGGCGGTTGCACATGACAGAAAACACCCGTGACTCAAAATTTCTCCCCTGGTCACTATGAATACTGTCTGGCACCCCAAACCTGCTAATCAGGCCCCCAACCAAAGCATCTGCCACAGTCTCTGCTTCCTGATCAGGGATGGCGTACGCCTCCGGCCATTTTGTAAAATAGTCTATAGCCGACAGGACATAACAGTTTCCCCTGTCTGAGCGTGGTAGGGGGCCCATGATGTCCACGGCCACTCGTTCCATCGGGGCTCCTACAACAAACTGTTGTAGGCGGGCGTGAGACTGACCCGTCGGCCCCTTCCGTGCCGTGCAGAGGTCACAGCAGCGGCAGAAATCCTCCACATCCCTCCTACACTGGCCCCAATAAAACCCCTGTCGGAGGCGACGGAGAGTTTTTGTGACACCAAAATGTCCAGACCCAGACGCTCCATGCACGCCCTGCAGGACTACGTCTTTCAGGCCTTTTGGGACTACAATCTGCCACCGCTCCTCACCTGTGGAAGGGTTCTTCCATGACCTCTGCAGTACTCCATCTTCCAGTCGCAGAGCCTCAAACTTGGACCACAACCCTTTAGTTGCCAGCGAGAGTCCAGCAACCTCCTCCCACGGCGGCTTCAGTTGCCTCTCCACCCACTGCAACACAGGCTGGATGTCAGGGTCCTGTTCCTGATGGTGCCTCCAGCTGTCTGTGCCAACCACCTGCAGCTCTCTGCAGATCGCCAAGTCACTCTGACCTGATCCTCGACGGTTCCGATGCAGCTGTTCCTCCTCCAACCTCTCCCTCCGGTCACAGTAACTGCACCCCTCTGCAGCGCAAGGCCGGCGGGAGAGGGCATCGGCATTGGCGTGCTTGGCTCCGGCCCGATGAATGACAGAGAAGTTGTAGGATTGCAGCTCCTCCAGCCACCGGGCCACCTGACCCTCAGGTTCTTTAAAAGACATCAGCCACTGGAGGGCCGAGTGATCAGTCCTGATCGTGAATGACAAGCCACACAGGTAGTACTTAAAATGGCGTAGAGAAAGTACCACCGCCAGCAGCTCCCGCCTTGTCACACAGTAGCGCCTCTCAGCTTTGTTAAAGGCCCTGCTGAAATACCCCACCACTCTCTCACCTTCCTTCCCCAGCTGGGACAGGACCCCCCCAACCCCCACGCCACTTGCATCCGTGTCGAGGATGAAGGGGAGGGAAGGGTCTGCAGGAGCGAGGACTGGGGACTCAGTCAGAGCTTGCCGCAGGCGGTCAAACGCTCCCTGGCACTGTTCAGTCCACACATAGTCTCTGTTCTTCTGGAGTAGTTGGAAAAGGGGGGCTGCTATACTTGCGAACCCCCGCACAAACCTCCTGTAATAAGAAGCCAGTCCCAGGAAGCTTTTAAGATCTCTCTGAGTCGTAGGCGTTGGCCACTCTGCCACCATCTTTACTTTGTCCTCCATTGTGCCGATCCCCTCTCTGCCGACTCGGTGACCCAGAAACGACACCTCTTGTTGCATAAAGTGACACTTATCTGGGTGGAGTCTCAGGCCCGCGGCTCTAATTCTCTCCAGCACTCTACAGAGTGAGTCCAGAGCCATTGCAAAAGAGGCGCCATGGACCAGTATATCATCCAGGTACACCAGACACTCCTGGCGAGGAATGTCAGCCAGCGTCTGGTCCATCAACCTGGAAAAGGTGGCAGGTGCATTGCACAGTCCAAACGGGAGCACCTTAAACTGCCAGAGTCCCCGCCCCGTACAAAAAGCAGTCTTAGGTCTGGCACTTGTTGATAGGGGGACCTGGTAATAACCGCTCCGAAGGTCCAGAGACGAGAACCAGTTGGAGCCGGACACCAGGTCTAGTGACTCGTCGACCCTAGGCAGTGGATATGAGTCTTTCTCAGTCACCCCGTTCAGTGGTCTGTAATCAACACACAAACGCCACTCTCCATTCTTTTTGGGCACCATGACAACAGCAGACGCCCAGGGGCTGTTTGAAGGCTCGATAACATCAGCCTGCAGCATGTCCGACACTGCCCTGTCACATGCTTCCTGACGGGCCAGGGGAAGCCGGCGGGGACGACATTTTATTGGGTGTGCATCTCCCGTCAGGATGTCATGTTCCACCAAACGAGTCCGCCCCACCTGGTCTTCACTCAGGGCAAAAATGTCCTTAAAGTCCATGAGCAGCTGCAACAGTTGTTCCTGCTGCTGAGTGTCTAAACCCCTACAGTTCTCTGCCCAGATCTTCCGCACCAAGGTCACCGCAGCGTCTTCAGTCTCCTGAGGCACCCACACTGGGGGCATAGGACTCGCAGGTGCGGGGGCCATGGTGGCAGCAATCTGGCTGGGCTGAGGTGGGATGTGCTCGACAGCTGCAATCTGCGGTTCTGTGTAGCAGGCCACAGGACCCGTGAGGGCGTGATCAGGAGCTGTGGGCAACAGTGGAATGAGAGGGCCCTCCTTGAAGCTCCATGTCCCCACACCCAAATCCAACTGGCACCCCGCAGCCCTTAAAAAGTCCAGCCCCAATATGCACATGTCCTGCACCTCTGCTACCCACACAGGGTGGGTGATAGATCGGCCACCTACATTAAAAGTCATTGTCCCCCTCCCCTTCATAGGTGCCATGTCCCCTGTGACTGTGCGCAGCTGCACTGTGGTGGGTTGGATCAGAGTCCAGTCCGGTACCATCTCAGGCCTCACTAGTGTTACCGTGGAACCAGTGTCAATCAGGGCCGTGCATGGAAACCCTTCCACTGAGACGGGGACATAACAAAAGTCTCCAACACATGTGCGGCCGACCACCACAACCACGGTCGCTTGGTCGGGGGCGGAGTCAATTTCGGAGGGATTCTGGGCTCGGGCCCCCTGTTCGAGCTGTCGGCCCCCGCCCACTGGCGATGGAGGTGTGGAGGCTACGGTCGGGATCTGCGATTCCTCCCCCCCGCAGACCCCGTGTCGTTTCCCTGCGTCTTGACTGTTTTAGGACACCGCCTCAGGAGGTGTCCCGGTTGGCCACAGCCCCAACAAACGGCCGGGGGTGCGGAGGAGTCCCGCGTCGACTGCAGTGCCACCGCTCGGACCATTTCTGTCAGCTCCGAGACCCAAGCAGGTTTCTCCTGGTTCAGCTCTGCCCCCTCCGCAGATCTGCATGCCGGTGGTTGTCCTCTCAGGTCGTTTCCCGCTGCTACTCCCAGCAAACACTCTCTCTCCACTGCTAAGTCCAATGCGTCTTGCAGGGATCGGGGGTGCATCAGCTGAACCTGCACACGCAGCTCCGGTGGTGCCAGGGCTCTGATGAACTGATCTTTTGCTAGTTCATTCTGAACCCCTGACTGCATGTGTGAATAGGCTCTGCGTGTGAGGCTCTCAATGTCATTAGCCAAAGCACGCAGGGGTTCACCCGGCAACCTGCTCCTGTTGCAGAGTTTATTTTTAAAAATGTCTGGTTGCACACATTGTCCAAACCGCCTCTTTAAAGCTCCAACTAGTGCATCATAGTCTTTTCTGTCCTCTGAGCTTAACAACAACAGGCAGTCCAGTGCATCATCTTGTAGACAGAGAGCCAGCTGCAGGGCTTTATGCTCTGCTGTCCACCTCCCTGCATGAGCCAGCAGCTCAAACTGTGCATGGAAGGCCTCCCAGCTGGACCTACCAGAGTACTTGGGCGTCTTCAACGGGACGGTGACGTTTTGGACGACGTAACTGTCATGGCTGCCGCCATGTGAGTCTTTTGGCGCGCTTGGAGAAAATGGCGTCGACGGACCCGCCCCCCCGCCGGTACTCAGTCCTACTTCGGCAGCCATGCTCGCTGCAGAGCTGCACAGAGCAGCCTTCACCTGAGTAGCGAGCTCCTCTCTCCAGGCCTCCTCGTCCTCTAGTCCCTCCGCTTTAAACTTCACTCGGGAGAACGCTCCGTCCATGATGCTGATGTCGCGGGTGGAGGCGACGAGCCTGTAGTACTCACCCGGCTCGGTAGCGTTGGTTTACTTCTGACACCAATGTAATGACGCCAACACTGCAGACGGAGTCCAGCCAAACGGGGTTTATTTAGAAACAGGGAAGAGCTGTTATCACTGAGGCTACAGCTCACGCCTCAAAAGAAAACGCGGTACACACGCGAGCGAACACACTGCTAGCTGCCTGCTAACAACAACACACTCCCGGACCCTTCTTCTTCGTCTCTCTTTTTCCGGTCCCTCCTCCCTGCTCCTACCCCTCCCCTACCCCCACGACCAGTCCAACACATGAGAGCGGGGGACAACAGAATTACAACAGCTCAACAGAACACAGTACAACTCAACAAATACACAGAAACACTTGGACCCAAAGCAGAACCAACACAGGGTCGTTACACTACTGTTTTTTTTTACATGTTATACTTTTGCTATTGTTGGGTGTAACTGGGACCCTGAGTAAATAATTTTGTTCCATCTCATGTACCATATGTGATGTGAATGACAATTTTTTTTATTTGAACTTGAACTTGCACACCACTCGTTCCTGCTCCAGTACTATCTCCATTGCTACTGCCCTCATTCTCGGTTGTTTAGTTTAGAATTTTTTTTTTTTTATGAAAGTAAACTGGACTGTCTTCTACATTTTTATCGCTGTTATTTTTGACAAATTGGTGCAGTTGTTTTGATAGGGGATGTACGTAACACGAATACCCATGAAACATTCTTCTCGTATTTTTAATAAATATTAAAAAAATTAATAATGCCCCTCTAAAACTGTAAAACTGTTTTGCAATTTAGTTGTGCTGTTCAGTGATATTTTTGTGTTTTTAATTAAATTGTACATTTTGTGCTTTAAGGGGTGGCGTTTTTTAAGGGTAGATGTGATATTGGGAAGCTTGTAAGTGTCTGTTGTGTTTAAAATTAGTGTTTATGTAATTATTTTCAGATTACATGTAGGTGTTATGCATTCAAGGCAGTTAAATTTGTTCATAACTTTATTAGTAGTAAGTCTGAGAGTTACCTGATCCAAGCAAACAGTTACTGGAACGCACCCTGTCAAAAAAAGAGAGTTCCCTGTTCCTATTCCGGCAGGATCTGGCTCAAATTAAGTCCTGATTATAGTATAGCCCCATTTGCCTACAAGAGTTCAAACGCAACTAAACAGAATTTAGTTGGAGACATTTAAAACAACATATTTTTGTCTTTCTTGTGTCAGTGGATGTTTTTGTTTAAAGAAAGGTTATAGGTTTTTATTGGACAAGATATTTCATATCTGATCCTTTTTGAAACAAATAAAACCAATTTTTTTGTTTTTTTGTCGGGGTCTGACATTTTTGTGTCCTTTCAGGTTTTTAATTTTTTATAAAACTGTTATTCTCAGAAAGATAATGTGGCTCTTGGCGTACAGTGATATTTCTGGTCTGACTGGAGTAGGCGTTGTCAAAGATGCCGTGACCTTTGTGTTTTATCATTTGAAAGTTTGTGCCAAGAACTGGTTTTGCTCAGATCCTTTTCCCTTCGTTGTAATGACTTTGCACAAATCACAGTGCCCAATAAGTTCAGTGTCCAGTGCACCTTTGGCATTATTTTGCCTTTATTTTTTTTAGAAAACTGTCTTTTTTAGACACTGACATGTGCTGTCAGCTGATATGTGTCTCTGTGTTATCCTTATGGAGCTGATTTGTATTGCTTTTCTTTTTTTTCTCTTTTTTTTCTGATTGGTAACTCTAAATTGTCTCTAGGTGAGAGTGAGTGAATGGTTGTTTGTCTCGTTTGTCTCTATGTGTCCCTGTGATGGAACTTGTCCAGGGTGTTCCTGTCTCTCAGTGATTGCTGTATATGGACACCAGTGACCCCCTGCAACCCAAAATGGGAGAAGCCGTTAAAGATAATGGATGGATGATTGTTTTCTGCAGCACCCACAGATTACAAAGGCTTTAAAGCCTGACTTCAGAAATATTTAATGATTCAGGGGTTAAGGCTAAATATGCTCATGTTTGCTGTGTATACAGGAGAACTCACACATATGTGGTGTGTTTTCAACAATTCATTCAGCCTTTATTTAGACAAGGTGGTGCAAAAAAGCAGCTGTTCTCTTTTTTTAAATAGACTCTTTATGTACAGTGCAAAAGGAAAAATGAAATGATTTTTAAAAGTATGGTTATAAAGTATGCCGACAATTTTGAGCAAAATAATACTGGCTATGCTTGTAAACCTGTTTTACAGACATACAGGCATTAACTTGCTCAAGTCATGTTCACCCAGCAGAAACTGATTTTATCTTCCTCATCACAACAAACCCTCAAAGGGATTCTTAGTTTCTGCCTGCAGAGAGATGATGCAGTAGATACGTTAGTTGTCTCTTAGCGATGAAAAGAGAAAAAAATCCAGGAAGGGATGAGATCACAATTGCACTTTTGAACAAATATCAAAGTTTGTGCTTAACAATCCAGGTAAAAAAACTAAAAAGTTCAGTCAGGTCCTCTGGACGGTTACTATAAATTGAAATGTTTCATCAAAAAAGGCGTTCAAGGCGAAATGTTTCATCCTTCATCCAAAGGACTTCATCAGTACGAGGAGCCACAACAAACTCAGTCCCACAAGCAGCACACCCACATTAGAGCTGTCAATTCTAACCTGAACCTTAAACCCAGCCCGGACCGACCCGGATTAGGGCCGGGCCGTTATAATGTGATTAATGGGCGGGCCGGTCTTGAGCTTTTATTTAGGTCAGGACCAGCCACGATTCAATTATATAATAACATGGCCTGCCATACTTCCACCAGCCGCACGCAACCATTTTACCGTGAGCTGACCAGCCTTGAAAGAGGCAAAAAGTTCAGTTAAGCTTCAGATGGGCCTGTACTGCCAGGAAGTGATCCATCGCTCAAATGGACGTTCATTCAGCCGCTGCACTCAGCGGACGCACGCGGACGATGACCCACACAGGTGAGATCCCAAAGCAGACGCTTGTGTCAGCAATTCACAAGAATGCAGGCAGAAACTGAGTTTAAAAATTTTTATGGCCATAAAATGACAAATACCCCTCAACTCCGAATCTTCTGTCCCGTTAATTCAGATGTGCGTTGTCCACTGTTAAGAACTAAAATGTCAGGTTTTTTTTTCCGGGTTCGGACCTGTAATTACTGCTAATTCGTCAAGTCGTGTGGGGTTCGGAAATTATGGCTGCGGGCTGGGGCCGGGTCAGATCAGATTTTTTTGGGCCCAAATGCAACTCTAACTCACGGGCCAACCAATTTGACGTTTCAACATAAAGAAACCATCCAGAGGACCTGACTTAACTTTGTTTGATTTTGTTACCTGGATTACTGAGCATGAGCTTTTATGTTTTGAGCCACTTTGGCAATGGCTGCCTCAGAGAAGTCGATGGGGGAGAGGGCGGACTCCAGAAATCCTCTTATCACCATCAAAATGGTTGACCAGTTGATGTAAGTGTGCTGCTTGTTTGTTATGGCTTCTTGGACTGATGAAATCCTTTGGATGAAGGACGAAACATCTCAACATGAGGAAACCGTCCAGAGTACCTGACTTAACTTTTGAACAAAGTTTTCAGAACAGACATATCTGGAGAAACTAACACTACCTTCTTGATGAACTTGTTTTTTTCATTTGTGGCCTTTTTTTAATGCATCGCTGCAAGGAGTGGGCTTTTTTAGAAGCACGTGTTTTTCTTGTGACTTCTCTCTTTTTTATTTTTATTTTAGGTTATTATCTGAAAACTGCAAATAACCACAAGTAGTTGAGTTTAGTTGGTGATGAAGAGGGGAAACTGTTTAAATGAAAATAGCATTCCTAGAAGGAATACATATCGCCAGCAGCCTTGCATGCCTACATTTTAAAAGGATCTCTTGTGAGCTGTTACTCAGAGTGTGTTTGGGATCACTCTTAGCTACTACCATACAAAATCCTATCTCAGCATCTTTTAAATTGACAAGGTTATAGCAATTTTATATTAGTTAAGGTCCAATATCAATGGTAACCATCTTGAAATGGATTGCCTCCAAAGGTTAACCAGTTATAGATCAGAAGTGGAAAGAGCACTGGAAATGTGTACTCAAGTACAGTACAAGTAATGCTGCACTGCTGAAATTGCACTCAATTACAATTAAAAGTACTGGTGATATAAAAATACTTAAGTAAAAGTGCAAAGTAAATGGACTGCACTTACATTATATAGCACTTTTCTATCTTATCAAGACAATGAAAGCACCTTACAACACAATCTGTGCCTCATTTATCCATTCATACAGCACTCTACTCTTTATACAAAGACTAATAGAGCAAATCATTGTAAAGAGACTAATCAGAGCTTTATCACATTCATACATTGATGGGACACACATCAGAGGCAATGAGGGGTTCAGTGTCTTGCCCAGGGACACTTCAGCATGTGAATGCTAGTGGATTCGAACCCCCAACTCTTGCATTGGAGGACGATTGCTCCAACCACTCATCCACAGCCTCCTCTTCTCAAAAACTACTCAGAGTATTAATAACTTTTAATCAGTTGATGTTTAATTGTGTTGTCAATAGAAGTCGTTCAGTTTGATTTACTGTGTATAATAGTTACATTCAAAGCTCATTTCTCAGACGCTCAGAAGCTCCATCTTATTTTAGTACCAGACAAACTGATGGCAGTGACAACATCATAAGATCTTTGCAAACGTAGCCAAACTGAGTATGCAAACAATAAAACAACAATATCATACAGGTAGCTGTAAAACCCTGTGTACTACAGTATGTCAGTCCATAAATGACTCTGCTCTATGGCATTGTCCTTTGTGTATGTCATAGGTAATTGGTGTGTTGCAGTGAAAATTTTTTCATTCAACCTTTATTTACACAGATAAATCACATTGACCTCAAAGACTCATTTACAAGTGAGACCTGTTTAGACGGACAAACTCTTTGAATATTAATTCAATCTGCGGCAGTACTCAGCAGATACGTCTGATTTAGCAAAGTATTACATGGTCTAAATTGTACTTAATGAGCAAAACTACACACTTATAATAATACTAATAATGATGAATTCAATTTATAACGCACTTTTCATTAATGAAAATCTCAAAGTGCTACAAAGTGCAACAGAATTAAATGTCAATAAAACAAGTAATAAAACAAGTAAAATCAATAACAGTATCAACTAAGATCAAAGATAGAATCATGAGGAGGCAGAGTATGCTTGGTTAAAAAGAAAGGTCTTCAAGCCGCTCTTAAAGTCAACCAGTGACTGTGGAGCTCTTAGGCAGTCAGGAAGAGAGTTCCACAGGCGGGGGGCAGCCACACTGAAAGCCCGGTCTCCCATGGTCCTTAATTTGGTTCTCGGAATGTGAAGTAGATGACTGTTCTGTGACCGTAGAGACCGGGTGGATGAGTATGGAACAAGAATGTCTTTTAGATAATGAAGTTCCGTGTAAGCATTGATGTGTAATGATAGCAGTTTTGTACTGAATTCTGTAGTGTCGCCTACAGAATTCAGTACAAAACTGCTATCATTACACATCAATGGAAGCCAATGAAGGTTATGGAGAATGGGTGTAATATGTTCAAATTTACGAACTCTCAACAAAATCCTTGCTGCACTGTTTTGAATATATTGAAGCTTCTGAAGGTATTTACCAGGGATTCCAATAAACAGGGAGTTGCAGTAGTCGAGCCTGGAGGAGACAAAAGCATGGACGAGCTTCTCAGCATCGGAAAAAGTTAGGGATGGGCGAAGTCTGGAGATGTTTCGAAGATGGAAGAAGCAAGTTTTAAACAGAAGCTTAATGTGATTTTCAAATGTAAGATGAGAGTCCATTTTTATTCCAAGATTTGTAACAGAGGTGGAGAGGGGGATGTCTTGTCCAGAAAAGGAAATTGTTGTTATAGTAGATGTTTGTACCTGGTGAGGGGTGCCAATCAGTATGGCCTCAGTCTTGGAGCAGTTTAATTGAAGAAAGTTCTGATTCATCCATGCCCTTATTTCCTCCAGGCAGGCAGAGAGGGCAGTGAGTGAAGATGGAGATGACAATGGGGAAGATGAGGAGGCTCCAGTCCTGATGTAAAGCTGTGTATCGTCGGCATAACAGTGAAAAGAAATGTTGAACTGATTAATAATTTGACCTAAAGGCAGCATGTAAAGGGAAAACAGCAGGGGCCCCAGAACTGACCCCTGAGGGACACCACAGGAGACACAGACTGTCTGGGACGTGGCGTTGCCAAGACTAACACATTCCAGCCTATTGGAGAGGAAAGATTTGAACCAGTCCAGGACAGTGTCACAGAGACCGACCTCCACATGAAGACGGTGGAGGAGGATACTATGGTCCACAGTGTCGAAGGCTGCAGTGAGGTCAAGGAGGACAAGGATGGAGGGAGAACCAGTGTCAGCAGCCATGAGGACATCATTGGTAACTCTCAGCAATGCAGTCTCAGTACTGTGAGCTGCCCTGAATCCAGACTGGAACTTCTCATACAGGGAGTGTTGCTGTAGGTGGTCCTGCAGCTGAGCAGCAACTGCTTTTTCCAGCACTTTAGACAGAAAAGGGAGGTGTGAAATTGGGCGGTAATTAGAAAAAATGTCGGGATCCAAATTGGATTTTTTCAGAAGAGGCCTAATGATGGCAGTTTTTAGAGGCAGTGGAACATGACCAGATTGTAGAGACTGATTTATTATTTGAGTGATTAATGGGCTTATTGCAGAGTGATTGGATTTTATGAGAGACGAGGGGAAAGGATCCAGGGCGCAGGATGAAGGCTTCATTTTCTTGATGATGGCCTCCACCTCACTCTGAACAACTTCATCAAAGCTGCTCAGGGACCCAGAATGCAGACGGGTAGATGGAAAACGAAGAACAGGGAGGTTGTGGATAGGGCTGAACAATTAATTGCATTTGCAATAAAATCGCAATATGATAAAAACAAGATTTTGTAATTGCGAAGGCTGCAATTTGATTGGTCACATGACCTGGTTAAGTGACTTGTGAGTGAGTGGAGCAAACCAGAGCAGAGAGCGGGAGAAGTCAACACTGCGCTTTAACCAGTTGCACAATGACGTCAGGCTCGACAGAAGCTGATAAATCTGAAAGTTTGGTACCAAAGAGGGGCAGCACGTCCGTTGATGGCTATAAAAAAACAAGACACTGTGCGTGAGGTTTTTTTTTACATCTAAAAGATTTAATAAGAACAGATACTAGTTTATTTTGTGTTCGCTGAGTTTGAATTCCCAGAAAATAACAAGTTGGTTAAAGCTGCTATATGTAACTTTTCTAACAATATATTTTTAACATATTTCTTCACTCTGTCACTAGACTGATGTTAGAGAGGTAATCTCTGAAAAAAACAAAAAAAAATATTGTCCCCTTGCTTCTCCAGGTGGTAAATAAGCATTTCTAAAAAGAAAAAGTGACCCGCCATTTTCCAGCCAATAAAAACAAAGTTTGTAACCAGCCAATAAAAACCGAGCTTGAATTCGAATCAGCCAATAAAAACCGAGCTTGAATTTGAATCAGCCAATAAAAACAGAGCTTGAATTTGAATTTCAACAGACCACAAGGGGGCAGAGCCATATATGGCTCTGAGGGGGAGGGATCAGAATGCTTTGCTTGTTGAAATTTTTTCTAAGTGCTGATGTTCTACAGAAACTGCAGACTTCACCTTTAAGNATAAGCATTTCTAAAAAGAAAAAGTGACCCGCCATTTTCCAGCCAATAAAAACAAAGTTTGTAACCAGCCAATAAAAACCGAGCTTGAATTTGAATCAGCCAATAAAAACCGAGCTTGAATTTGAATCAGCCAATAAAAACAGAGCTTGAATTTGAATTTCAACAGACCACAAGGGGGCAGAGCCATATATGGCTCTGAGGGGGAGGGATCAGAATGCTTTGCTTGTTGAAATTTTTTCTAAGTGCTGATGTTCTACAGAAACTGCAGACTGAACCTTTAAAGCAGATTCTCTTTATGTTTTTTGCACTTTATTTTTTATTTTGTTATTGGCTAGAAAGTAGCCTGGCCCTCGCCTTCCTGCACAGCTCCGCTCAATTCTCATTTCCCTTCACTGCTCAGTCTGGGACTTCTCCCATAGACAACGATTTCTCCGGCTGATTTTTGACCGGACCAATCAGAGAACAGAAGGGGCGGAGTTTTTGGCCCCTAACCCACGCCCCCACCTGTCCCAGCGCAGCCAGCGAGCAGCCGCATGTTCTCATTCAAAGCGATGCAAAGCGATGCAGGACTGTTTTATATGTGACACAAATGTATTAATTTCCCCTTCTTAATCCCTTATCTGGAGTTTTCTTTTGTTTTTTTGCCAAAAGTCAAGTGATCGCTCCCTCCTCCTCCTCCTCTCTCCTCCGCTGAGTGCAAAGAATAAGGAAATGACTGAGGTTGTCAAGAGAGAATTAAACTCGGGTTTTACGTTGCTGCCCGAGTCACTGCAGATTTTCTGGTGTGCTGGACCAGCGATCCATGGTTTTATTTTATTTTATTAGAACGTTTTATTAACATATAAACACAGAATATGCAGCGGCAGCGAGAGACTGCAGCAGGAGGCGGCGCTGATGTCAAGTTCGGCTGAGCACAGAGGGGGAGGGAGCAGAATGCTTTTCCCTGTTCAAAATTTTTCTAAGATCCAATGGTTTTGTTCCTCACCAGAGGCCACGCCTCCAGCAAGAATCGTTTCTCGAGAAAGTCCAGACCCTAGTACGAAGCGAAGTGAAGGACAAGGGTCTGGTTTTAACCAGGCTAGCTGGAAAGCAGTAAGTTTAATTTTTTTTATATCTAATTTTTTATATTTATTAACTGTCATGTGAAGTTCAGACAGTAGTTAGGAAGTTCACTTAACATATTTACTATTGTGTTTATGAAACAAGAAAAAATAGAAATGGTGAAAAGAAAAGGCATAGATTTGTTTGCTTTATTGTAATCTCTGCTTTAAATAAATCTGACATTGTTTATTATAAAACAGATAGATTTATTGCTTCTGTTTGTTGAAAAATACTTGAGAAGATATTAAAAAAATAATCGCGTTTTAAATCGCAATTGCAATTTATAGAAAAAAAAATCGCAATTAGATTATTTTCCAAAATCGTTCAGCCCTAATTGTGAGATCTGATAGTGTCAACTTTGTTTTTAAATGATGAAAGGAACAGGTCGCATTTTTGAGCAGAGTCCTCAAGAGTTTGTTTAATGGGATTAAGCAGATGAGTTATTGTGAAGAAGAGCTGTTTAGAGTTTCCAGGGCAGGTGAGGATGATGTTGGAATAATATTTGGAGCGTGCTTCTTTAAGAGAATAGGCTTTCTGATGTTCTTTATATGCCTGCTTATGTACAGAGAGACCAGATGATTTTACACGTCTCACTTGAAAGAAATACTTGTAAATATACAAGCATCAAAAAAATTGACTTAATTATAGTGATGTGAGTGTTTGTAATTTGTTACTTCCACCCCTGTTGTAGATGCACATTTAATAAAAACTTTCAGGGTTTCATTAAAATCCATCCAGGGGTTTGTGAAACATTTTGCTAACAGACATAGTTGACTGCAGCAGATAATGCTACAGTTGGACAAACATTTTTCCCTTCTTCTTTTGGCATTTCAAGTCATTTTCCCAAGAGTTGAAATGCAGGCTCAGACAAAGAAGCACGGAGCAGCTGTGCAGAATAAAGATGCTGGTTTCCTTCTTTTTCATCACCTTAACCGTCTGTCTGCAATATAAGATAAATGAGACAGGTGGTGTCCACAGACAATAAATATTTGCTATATGTCAATGACCAAGCTGATTTTTTTTTTAAACTTTCTGCCTGTGCAGAGGTGAATGAAAAGTGCTGAGTCACTGTGAGAATTCAAAAACAAGTTTCAGGATGGTGCAAGATGATTTGACCATCGTTGTACTGATGTTTTAGTTCATATTTTGCACATTTTTTATATACGTACACAAACTATTCATTGAGGCGTTTGTGTTTCTTCATAATTAAAAGGTTTTGTCCATTTAAAAAAAAACTATATATTTGCCCTCTCAAAGTATGCACAGTGTTGTAATATTATCAGTGTTTAGATTCTGATATTAGAATATAATTGTGCATAAAGGTTAACATTTTTGTGCTACATTCACGTCTGCTTTTCCCCCTATTTCTCTTGCAAGAGTTGCAACACACCCACATCTACAAAGTAGTATCACTCCCTGGATATGGGAAGCTGGAAGGTTAATCTACCGGTAAGTTTAAATAATTTTTAAATAAAGTTCATGAAGTGCATTTTCAGTGTGATTTCCTGTTGCTTATGGTGAACAGAAAGGAAAGCAGTTGGACCAGTTTAGAGGGAATGTGAGCTTACCTTGAGTCAGAGATGATGACAACACAAACTTGTGGGATGGGTATTTGTTCCACCAATCCGGTTGTGGAGGGTTTGGAGCTGGTTATAAAAGAGGAAATGTGAAGCCTTGAGACTCACTCCTCTCTCTCTCACTCCACCTTCCTGATTCCTGCAGCCAACCTGCTCTCTCTGAAACCATGGCCAAGGACATGACTCTGTTCTGGGGCTCCGGCTCTCCTCCCTGCTGGAGGGTGTTGATCGCTCTGGAGGAGAAGAACCTGCAGGGGTACAACAGCAAACTGCTCTCCTTTGAGAAAGGGGAGCACAAGTCAAAGGAAGTCATGGAGGTCAACCCAAGGGGTCAGGTAGGTTCACTTTATTCTATCTGTCAACCCAAAAGGCAAAAACCATTCAAAGTAGGCTTATTCAAATGTTGCATTGGCTAAAATTCTCTAAGTTCGAGTTCAAGAATCTTTATCATCTGACATCTAGCAGAATACAAAACAATCTAATAAGTTACTTTTATCCTGTCTGTGTTAAAGCTCCCTGCCTTCAAAGATGGAAAAACTATCATCAATGAGTCCTATGGGATTTGCATGTACCTTGAGGTGAGAACTTTACCGTTGGTTCATATTAAAGATTTATGCAGACATATGGCACCAAGAAAAATGGAAAAAGTGGGAGGGCTGCACTTGCTTGTACTGTATATACAACAATGCCTTGCAGACAAAAAGAAACCCTACACTGCTGAGGGAAACCTGAGCTGCTCGTAACTGTTGCTGCCTTTTTTTTTTCTTGTCTCCAACAACAGGACAAGTACAAGACCAAGGGAAACAAGCTCATCCCTGAGTGCCCGTCTGAGATGGCAATGATGTATCAACGCATGTTTGAGGGTCAAACACTCTTCCAGAAAATAGGTACTTCATCCCTCGTGTGCAGAGAAATTCAAATATTTTCCTATATTGTTCTGATTGACCAGACAGACCTATTTCCATAATCACTATGACCCAAATTTCTCAAGATAACATTAAACCCGTCTGAGTGATATCTCGACTGTAAAATGTTGTGTTGCCTCTCAGGAGGTCAGCCTTTTGGGACTTTGACCTGCGACTTACTTGGCAACGTCAAACATCAACCTGCCACCTTAAAGCCACCGAGACCTCCTGTTTTCAGCTGGCCTCCTTGCTACACCCAACCTCACGAGGCCCCCAGTTTGTACAAAAAACACACAGCGTGTGCATACTAATGAGATGCGCTGTTGTGTAATCAGGCTGTGAGACGATGCATGAATTCCTTGGGGTTCAAGTGCAATCCCTCAACAGGAATGTCAGCAGGTCACGAGTTAATCCCCACAAAGGATCACATGCTCTGATGGTCTTGCATGCAAAGTTGGAGTCATGAGGTTTAGCAGCATGCACAGCCCAAAAACAGATACACAGTCTCATTTTAAACTTTTAATTTGAGCCTCTTTTACAGGTAGTCCCCGATTTACGAGCGCTCTGATCTGCGAGGTTCCAGACTTACGAGCTGCACATTTTTGGAAAAAACGAAAAAAATACTGAGTTTTCATGTGTTTTTTCACTTCAGTTAGCAAGTTAAGCATATAAACACACGTTTCCGATCATTTTTATGCACTCAAAAGTAGTTTTTAGATGAAAATAGAGTGTTTTTAGGTGCGCTAGCGAAAACCGTTCCAATTTACGAGCGGATTTCCGGATTTACGAGCGAAATGGCGGCCGTTCCAAATTACGAGATTTCCGGTTTACGAGCGCCTCGCTGTGACGGATCTCGCTCGTAAATCGGGGACTACCTGTACTGGCCTCTGTTTGGAGGAGATGTTGTAAACTGTCCTGGACTGATCCAGTTAAAAGGAAATGAGAGTCATTAGCATGTCCGAGTGGATGTTTGTTACACCAGGGAGTGGCTTTAACTCAGTGACTTTTGTTTTTTTCAGCACATTCCCTCTTCTACACACGGTACGTCCCAGAAGGCGAGAGGCACGACTCTGCCGAAGAGAGAAACAGAGCCGAGCTGAAAGATGAAATCAACCGGTGGGAGGGATATCTCAAGGTACGGTGGAAACCAAAACCAGGGGCGGTAGTAGTCCCTCACTATTTCGCAGCTCATTTTTCGCGGACTCGCTCTATCGCAGTTTTTCAAAATAAGATTGGAAATGACACAGAATTGGCTAATTGATGGATGAGCCGTACGATCGGCATGGAATTTTCATTTACAATAAATTGTTTAAAATTATTTAGCACCTGCTGCACCTCTGTGCAGCCTGCACTGCAGGAGAAATATTTTATTTTAAATAAAAATTCCATGCAGATCGTGCGGCTCATCCATCAATCAGTCAATTCTGTGTAATTTCCAATGTTTTGAAAAACCGCGACAGAGCTAATTCACGTGAAACGAACCACGAATTAGCGAGTAGTATTTTATTTTAAGTCAAGTCATCTTTATTTATAGAGCACAGTTAAAACAGATAAACTGTCATCAAGGTGCTTCAGAAACAACATCAAAGAGATTTAAAAAATTACAAAAACTGTAACATGCACTAATGGTAAAACTATGAAATTAACAGCAGTAAAAATATAACAAATGTATAAGAACGGCATTAAAATGAAAACGTAGGATAAAATATATACATTAAGTCAGCTCACACAGTATGAAACGCCAGAGAGAAAAGATGGCTTTTTAGCATTCATTTGAACATGTGAAGGGAGGTGGCCTATAATGTTGGGGGGCAGGTTGTTCCAGAGTTTGGGGCCGATGACTGAAAACGCCTGATTTTCTTGGAGCTTTAGTCATGTTTTTGGAACCGCCAAAAGCAGCTGATCAGATGATCTCGGGGCCCGCGAGGGAACATATGGTTCCAGCATTTTAGTGTCCTAAAATAAACTAATACTACTTGTACTACTACCAACTTTGAGATTTTTCACTTATTGCATGGCTTGAGGCTATGGATCCCCCACAATAAACAAGGGATTACTGTACAGCATTTCCCCGTTCTTTTAAACAAATGTCTATATCAAGAAACTCAGTGCTACTACTTTTTCTCCAGATTTTGACAAATCTAAATTTGCATCTACTCATTCAGTTAAAACGTGACGTTTATTGTAATAAAAATTATGAACGTAAAATGATTTAGTAATAAAACTTGTAAAATACAGAGTACAGGGCTATTTGTTCAGATAGTACGATTTCCTCTCACCACTAAGAAAACATTATTTGTCATGCTGACACCTGAGGCTTTTTGGTTTTGAGACTTGTGAGTTTTGCTAATGTTTATTCAGTGTTATTATCTTTGCCAGATTATCTGTTTCCTCCAGCTTTAAGTGTTTTTGTAGGGATATTTTGTTGACATGGAAAGGAAGCTCATTTTCCACAATGCCATTTAAAGACACCTATACATACCTATATACCAACATAGTAAAATATATACAGTATTTTAATGAGCCAAACTCTGAATCATCTATGGAGGCTAGCCAATAAAAAGCCCTCAAATTGTAAACTGCTTATTAATTTTCTTGCATATATGACCTCTAGATTAATTTTT
>JBBPBX010007821.1:11145-29586 GCA_038048925.1 Garcialebias charrua | reverse complement strand
TTCCTTGCTGGAGATCACTTTTCATTGGCTGATGTGGTTGTTTTCCCAGCCATCGCTTTTCTCTTCCGCTTTGGGTAAGTTCCTCAATGACCAACGATCAGCAAGTTTCTGAAGAAAAAAAAAATGTGGGGAAAAAAAACCAACACTTTTCTTTTTGTAGTTTATGTGAGGAGAAATTCCCTAATCTGGCAACTTACCATAACGCGCTGAAGGAGAGACCCAGCATCAAAGCTTCCTGGCCTCCTACCTGGAAGGAAGGTCCAGGAATGGACTCACTGAAGAACCTCTGAGCCTCTGTCCACGTCGTCTTCATACATAACCACTTCTGCTGTAAAAGTTCTCAAATTTTTAACTTTGAGAAGATTCAAAAGCGTTTTCCTTTTCTATTTTAGGTGGTTTTTCAGATATTTGTGTGTAATTTACTCCACAGAAGATGCTTTATTGTATTGTGAACAAAATATTAATAAATAAGCTTTGATTCCAAGTCTGTCTGCTTTATCATTCCTATCTTCTGACTTGTACAATTATTAATATTTGTTGACACTTGGTCAGTCTCTAATTAAAAACATTTGCACAAACATTTACTTTGTAAAACATCTGTATCTCAAGCCCTTTGACCATCCCAACTTTTTGGTATTTGGTTTAATTGGCCCTTGAATGGGGAATGGGGAAGTCTATCATCTTTCATCCATCCATTATCTTTACCTGCTTCTTTCTTTATGGATCATGGGGGTCACCAGTGCCCATGTCCAGTAGAGACTTCAGTAGGCAGGGTCCACCCTGGACAGGTCAAAAGTACATCCCAGTGCTACATAGCCAAATGAGACAACAATTCACATCTAGGGATAATTCACAAAGTGCTGAACAATACAGAAATAAAACAAACAATAAAAAACAGCCATAGAAATAAAACAAACAATAAAAAACAGCCAGTTAAAATTAAAAACTAAGACATACCAAGAATATCAAAGAACTACTAAAAGCTTGCCTGAATAAAAAGGTTTTAAGATTAGATTTTAAAAACTCTATCAGTGATGGAGCGCAAGTCCTGAGGTAGCTGATTCCAGAGTCTGGGTGCAACGACAGAAAATGCCCGGTCACCCCATCATTTGTAGTTGGTCTTTGGAACAGACAGCAGAAATGTATTAGATGATCTCAGTGTTCTCCTATATTCACGGACAGTTACAAGATCAGTCAAATATAGTGGGGCAAGACCATGGAGAGCTTTAAAAGTGAATAATATTTTAAATTTAATTCTAAAATTGATCGGAAGCCAATGGAGAGAAAATAAAACGGGGGTAATGTGTTCACGTCTGGAGGTGTTGGTTAAAAGTCTAGCTGCAGCATTTTGGACCAATTGAAAGTGTCTAATGGAGGATTGGGAGATTCCTGCATATAGGGAATTGCAGTAGTCAAGCCTTGAGGTGATAAAAGCATGAATGGTCTTTTCTAAATCAAAACGATTTAAAAAAGGCTTAACTTTGTATAATGTAATTGATAAAAACAGGCCTTGACTACAGATGCTATTTGTTTATCAAGTTTTAAGTCCTTGTCAAATGTCACCCCCAAGTTTTTAACTGTTGGTCTGTATTTGGAAGTTGGAGCATCATCACCGAAGAAGATGCATTCTGTCTTTCCTTCGTTTAAAAACAAAAAATTACGGTGAAGCCACTGTTTAATGTCGGCAATACAATCAGCGTAGGGAGTGAGAAGATTGCTGTTTTTGGGTTTCATTGGTAGATAAATTTGTACATCATCAGCATAGCAGTGAAAAGAAAAATTATGTCTGGCTATTACTGATCCAAGAGGCAGCATGTACAGTGAGAAGAGGAGAGGACCAAGAATAGAACCCTGTGGCACACCACAAGAGAGAACGGCAGTGGAGGAAGAAAGATTGTCCAGCATGACAGAGAATGTTCTGTTGGTCAAGTAGGCAGTGAACCACTTGAGTGCTGTACCAGATATTCCAACATAATGTTGAAGGACGAGATAGGACAGTGTGGTCCAATGTTTCAAATGCAGCTGTAAGGTCCAGCAACACCAGTGCAACGGGACACTTGGCATCCATGGACATGGAAATGTCATTATGGACTTTTAACAAGGCTGATTCGGTAGAATGACAGGATCTAAATCCAGACTGAAATGTTTCAAAAATACCATCTTCTTCTTCTTCTTCTTTCGGCTTTTCCCTTTTCAGGGGTCGCTACAGCGAGTCATCCTCCTCCACCTCACTCTGTCCTCTGCATCCTCTGTCCTCACTCCAACTACCTTCATGTCCTCTCTAACTGCATCCATATATCTCCTCTTTGGTCTCCCTCTTTGTCTTTTTCCTGGCAGCTGCATTTCTAACATCCTTCTACCAATATACCCACTGTCCCTCCTCTGGACATGTCCAAACCATCTCAGTCTGGCCTCCCTAACTTTATCTCCCAGTTGTTTAACATGTGCTGTACCTCTGATGATCTCATTCCTGATCTTATCCATCCTTGTCACTCCTAAGGAGAACCTCAGCATCTTCATTTCTGCCACTTCCAGTTCTTTCTCCTGTCTTTTTGTCAATGCCACTGTCTCCAGACCATACAACATAGCTGGTCTCACCACTGTCTTGTAAACTTTTCCTTTGACCTTTGCTGACACCTTTTTGTCACAAATCACTCCTGAAACTTTTCTCCATCCGCTCCATCCTGCCTGGACTCTCTTTTTCACCTCTTTACCACATTCCCCATTTTCCTGGACAGTGGACCCCAAGTACTTGAAGTCCTGCACCTTTGTGACCTCTGCTCCTTGTAGCCTCACTGTTCCACTGGCCTCCCTCTCATTCACACACATGTACTCTGTCTTACTACGACTGACTTTCATTCCTCTTCTTTCAAGAGCATACCTCCACCTCTCCAAGTTCTCTTCCACTTGTTCCCTGTTCTCACCACAGATCACAATGTCATCTGCAAACATCATAGTCCATGGGGATTCCTGCCTGACCTCATCTGTTAGTCGGTCCATCACCAGAGCAAACAAGAAGGGGCTCAGAGCCGATCCTTGATGCAATCCCACCTCCACCTTGAAGCTATCTGTCACTCCCACAGCACATCTCACCACTGTCCTGCTGTCCTCATACATGTCCTGTACCAGTCTAACATACTTTTCTGCCACTCCAGATTTCCTCATGCAATACCACACCTCTTCTCTTGGTACCCTGTCATATGCTTTTTCTAAATCCACAAACACACAATGGAGTTCTTTCTGACCCTCTCTGTACTTCTCTATCAACATCCTCAAAGCAAAGATGGCATCTGTGGTGCTCTTTCTTGGCATGAAACCATACTGCTGCTCACAGATAGTCACATCTTGTCTAAGCCTTCCTTCCACAACTCTCTCCCAGATCTTCATTGTGTGGCTCATCAACTTAATTCCCCTGTAGTTGCTACAACTCTGTACATCACCCTTGTTCTTAAAAATGGGAACCAGCACACTTCTTCTCCATTCCTCAGGCATTTTCTCACCCTCAAATATTCCATTAAATATTTGAGTCAAAAACCTCACTGCCATCTCTCCAAGACATTTCCAAACCTCCACTGGTATGTCATCAGGTCCTACTGCCTTCCCCTTCTTCATTCTTTTCAGAGCTTTCCGGACTTCACCCTCACTAATCTTTCCCACTTCCTGGTCCACAGTTTCTATTACCTCCACTCTTCTTTCTCTTTCATTCTCTTCATTCATTAGCTCCTCAAAGTAATCCTTCCATCTTCCCATCACACTCTCCTCACTTGTTAGAACATTCCCATTCCCATCTTTAATAAGCCTAACCTGTTGCACATCCTTTCCAGCCTGATCCCTCTGTCTTGCCAATCGGTACAAGTCCTTCTCGCCCTCTTTAGTGTCCAGTTTCAAAAATACCATGATTTTCTAAAACAGGTTGTAACTGCATGAAAACAACTTTTTCTAAAACTTTAAAGATGAGAAATAGGTCTAAAATTAGATAAAATGGATGGGTCCAGGTGAGTTTTTTTAAGAAGGGGCCTAACTACAGCATGTTTAAATGCAGCAGGGACAATTCCTAAACGAAGGCAGGAGTTTAAAAGTGTTAAAACACAGAAACCCACAGAATTAAAAACCTCTTTCAAAAACCTGGATGGAAGCAACAAATGAGTTGCTTCTCAAAATGACAACAGGTATCATTGAATAAATTAAATATACTTTAATCTCTTTGATAAGCCCCTCTGAGGATATGAGAAGATTTTTCAACCCAGTTTACTTGCAAGGTAGCAGAGTTCAAAACACAAGCTTACACAGATGTTACATTGAAGCTCCGGTCGCGAGGTCTGCCATGGACCGAATAAAGAAGTGCTTTTTATAATGCTTATCAATACAATTCAATACATCCATTAATTCTCAGTCAGGTCATCTGGACAGTTTCTTTTTTATAGAGACGTTTCGCCCTCTACCTGAAGGGCTTATCAGTCTGAGGAGTTCCAGTAAAATGTTTTCCCACCAAGCAGTAAACTCCTTGAGTGGCCCAACCTAAGATGGTTTCTGGGGGCCATCCTGTCCCTCGTCGACTCCTCCAAGGCGGGCAGCCACAACAAGCTTTTCAAAGTTATAAACAATTACCGGTATACACACAGTCCATCTTAAAAGATGGACAACAAATCAAACAATTCCTTGAACAACTTAACCTTCCTGTTTCGTCAGGTGATCAAAATCAAAGATTAGTGGCTAATATCAGAGTCAGAGAATCTTTATTGTCATTTGCACTGCATGTGGCACATGTGATGAAACGAGATTATGTACACAGGGTCCCAGTTACATTCAACAATAAAAAGTAAGAGAAAAACAGTAATAATATCTAAGATATGATGTGAACTAAGAAAAAACATCAACTAAAAATATACACTAAGCACTAATGCAATAGAAAAACATCATTACAAACAGCAGCACGAACATGAGTCTGTATGAGCAGATGGTCATGAATGAACACAGCAACAAGAAACGGATCAGCATCAACATGATGATCAACATAATATGATCAACATAATATCACAGAAGAGGAGCTCTCATACGTCTCAAAGCTTAAAACAAACAAATCTCCTGATCTGGATGGATTTCCGTCCCAATGGTACAGGCAATTGAAGTTAGAGCCATCTCCACTCCTTCAAAAATTTTATATGGCTCTGAAAGAAGGTAAAATGCCACCAGCATGGAAACAGGCTACAATATCTGTTATTCCAAAGGAGGGAAAGGACCATCTCTACTGCAGTTCTTTCAGACCTATTTCAGTTCTTAATGTTGATTATAAGCTCTTTACATTAATTCTCTCAAGGAGAATACAGGAGCTACTTCCATAACTTATTCATACCGATCAGACAGGTTTTGTCCCACAGAGACAAATTCATGATAATTTAAGACACACATTGCATTTTATTTTATCTTTTGCATATATTGAGCCATATCCAAAAATATCAAATGCCAGCTGCAGTGGTCAGTGTCGACACTGAAAAAGCTTTTGACACTGTAAGCTGGGACTTTCTATATAAAGTACTAGAGAGATTTGGTTTTCATTCCGATTTTATTAAAGTAATTGTGGCACTATATATCAAAACCGAATGCATGGTAAAAAAATGAATGGACATCTATCAAATACATTTGAATTAGAGCGGGGAATGAGACAAGAATGCAGACTCTCCTTTACTTTTTGCTCTTCATATAGAACCGTTAGCACAAATAAGGCTAAACAAGAGCACAAAAGTAAGCATTTCAGGTGATGTACACAAGGTGGCGATATATGCAGATGATGTGTTACTGTATATAAATTAACCAAACACATCAATGCCTACATTACTTCAGAGCTTGAACAGCTGTGGTGATTTTACAGGATATAAACTGAATGTGAAAAAACACAGATATTGTCATTTAAATGTCATATCAATCATTGTGGGCTGAACTAAACCTAAATGGGACCAGACTGTATTGAAATACCTTGGCATTCTAACTCCCTAAAATATAAACACTATAGCTAAATGTAACTACGAGGATCTCCTGACTAAAATTAGACTGGATATACAACGATGGTGGACCATCACTCCTGTCATGAGTTTAATCCAAAGAATCGAGAGTGTGAAACTGAACCTATTACCAATATTCATCTTCTTGTTCCAAACTCTACTGGTAGAAATCACACACACACACAAAAAAAAAATTATAGAGTGGGACACAATGCTTTCCAGATTTATATGGCGAGAAAAAAAAGCTGAAAATTACCGTATTTTCCGTACTATAGGTCACGGTTTTTTGCCTAATTTGCATGCTCTGCGACCTATAGAGAGATGAGACCTGTTTATGGATTTTTTCCCATATTTTTAGACCAATTTTTGGCTCAGATATGACAGTTTTTCATTTTGGCAGAAAATTGTGCACTTTTGTCCGCTAGGGGACACTTCCAGAGAATCCACCGACCGTTTCCAGCTCATGTGTCCGAAAAAAAGCCTCCTCTGCTCGGACTGACTCTGTCGCTGCCCGGCCTCCTGCTCTGGAGGTAACTACTTTTTGCTGTGTTTGTTAGCTGTTTGTTAGCAAGATAAGTCAAGAACCACAGGACAGATTTTTATCTACCTTACAGAATGTAATCACTGTATGGACATTTACAACTGACTAGCTTTATGAGATGTTTGAGATAAAAAAATTGATCTTTTTAGCATCGTTGTTAAAGGTTAGCTACCGTAAACGGATACTATTTAGATAAACAGCTCATAAACCACTCGGCTGATTTTTTTTCAGCTTACAGAATGTAATTATTTGGGTTTCATTTACAAACTGTTGACCTGTATGAGACATTTGAGATAAAATTCGATTTTTTTATGGGCACAAACGTGTCGCGTTAGCATCGTTTTATTTCCGTGTATATTTTAGCAAATAGCTCATAAACCACTCTGCTGATTTTTTTCAGCTTACAGAATATAATTATTTGGGTTTCATTTACAAACTGTTGACTTGTATGAGACATTTGAGATCAAAATTGATTTATTTATAATTTATTTTCGCAGTGCACGTGACCGTTTGGCAGACGTCAAAGCGAAACAATTTAAATCCAGCAGATTTGACCATTTCGTGAATTTATTAAGGAACGGTTAAGCTAAGGAACTGAAAGTTATGCACCATAACTCATGTTCCCTGAAGGAAGGGAACGAGGTGCAACACTATTGCTATGGGAATTGCACCCCCGCGCGATTACCTGAAGGAATACACTCACGCCTTTATGGCAGTGGGCATCAGCGTCACCTCAGAGGCCCCGCCCTCTGGGTACTTAAGACGCTAGCGCCCATCCAAACGGTCTCCAAGTGCACTTCACCGAGCTTTGGCATTGAAAAGGGCCAACTGTGTTGCACCTTGTTCCCTTCCTTCAGGAAACATGAGTTATGGTGCATAACTTTCAGTTCCCTTTATCAGTCAGGTTCCCTCGGTGCAACACTATTGCTATGGGAACGTAATTCATTCACGCCCTTGAAATGCTCAGTAAAATGCATGCTTGTGAGAACTTCTGCCTTTATACATTAGGCATCTTTTGGCCATTTGTGTGTTAGAGAGGACAGCCTGAGTGACGTCACATGCAGTAACGTCCAAACTATAATGTTTTGCAAACGTGTTTGTTGAACTCTAGTTTGCAGCTGCACAGATGTCTGCAACTGGTACGCCCTTGAACAGTGACCACGAGGCGGCCAAGCCTCGAGTGGAGTGGACATGTACCCCAGAGGGCACCTGTTGACCTTTGCTACTGTACGCCCTTTTAATGGCCTCAGTCACCCAGTGTGAGAGGCGCTGTTTTGACAGGGCCCTGCCAGCAGCAGGGTTGGCAAAACATACAAACAGCTGGTTTGTTTTCCTCCAATCAGCTGTTCTTTCAATGTAAGCTCCCAAGAACCTGACGGGACAGAACGCTCTCAACCTCCTCTGTTCCTCGGTGAGTACGGGAGCAGGAGGAAATTAAGAAAGTTCAAAGTCCAGACTTCTGGGATTCAAAGTTGGAACCTTTGGGACATATGCGGGGTTAGGGCATAGGGTGACCTTTGACCTATCAGGGGCAAACTTTGTATACATTGGGTGCACAGATAAAGCGTGGAGGTCACCTACACGTTTAGCTGGGCAAAGAGCCAAGAGTAGAGCAGTTTTATAAGATAGCAAACCTATCTTAATGTTGCTCAGAGGTTCGAATGGGGGCTCACAAAGAGCATTCAGGACTAACTGGAGATCCCAGTCAGGGGCCAGAGTCCTGCTGGGGGGTCTTTTCCTCAATACGCCCTTCATGAACCGTATCATGAGAGGGTGTGCACCAGGTGTCCCCCCCCCCCAGCCTTCGTGGCATGCCGAGATGGCTGACAAAAACACCTTAATGGTGGAAAATGAGCTGCCTTTTTCCAGCAGGTCCTGTAGAAAGGTAAGAAGCTGGACCAGGTCACAGGAATATGGGACAATATTCCTTTCCATGCACAAAGCCTCAAAAACACGCCATTTGCGAGTGTAGAGAGTCTGTGTTGACACAACTCTTGCTCCCTGGATTGTGTTTATCACATTGCTAGGGAGGCCTGAGGCCATCAGTTTGTTCCTCTCAGCAACCAAGCTGAGATCTGCCACAGTCCTGGATGTAAGTGGAGAGGTTGCTCGTGTGGTTGAGTCAGCAGGTCCCTGTAGGGGAACAACTGCCATCCGGTTCAACATCAATAGAGCAAATATGTGGGATGGAGCAGTACGAGGCTTTAAACGTGCTTCGTTTGACCCTTTCAATGACATATTTGTGAAATTCACTGATGATGAGGGACCAGCTGAGGATGGAGTGGACAATGGTGGCCCAAGCGTGAGTTCTTCAACCTTCTGATAGACTACCTAAGAACTCGCAGAAAAGGATGATGAATACTTTCTTGCTGGGAGGATGATTGCCACATCCATAGTTCATGGAGGTCCAGGTCCTAGGTTCTTGGCAGAGATGCTGTACCAGCACCTCACAGGAACAACTGACACTGAAGGCCAGATAGAAGTTATCACTGAACACTATGAAAGCTTCATTGTTTGAGGTAGGATGATATTATTGACTAAACTTTAGTTCCTCTAGATCCTCTTGTGAGGGGGGTGTCCAGCTCAGACCCATAGAGCTCGTTTGGCACTCCTGGACATGATGCTGTTCTGGAGGGGCGTATCCTGTGACTGTTCAACAGTCTCACACACTCATCCAAGTCTCTCTGAATAACATCACCAAAACAATATGTCAGCAGA
Source organism: Garcialebias charrua (assembly GCA_038048925.1). Lineage (NCBI taxonomy): Eukaryota > Metazoa > Chordata > Actinopteri > Cyprinodontiformes > Rivulidae > Garcialebias > Garcialebias charrua. The sequence continues at coordinate 20,328 of JBBPBX010007821.1, read as the reverse complement.
CACTGGTGCTTGTGACTCCCGTGAAGAATCCAGCGTCTCAAAGATCTGCAAATAGCTCCATCAAGAACTGACACCAACAGAAATCAAGTTATTTTCAGTATATCCATGTTTGAATTATGGTTACTTGTAATAAATTAGTTTATGAAGACTACTTACCTTCCCTTTCTGAATATGGACCACCAGGACTCAATCCTCTGGTTGGTTGTGGAGGAGCCACACATGTGGCTGGATGGAGGCAGCATTGTGATATTTTGTGATCTTTTTATCAACGTGGCACACTGCAATAACAACATGTTGATGACTGTGCCATGTTTGTTAGGTGGTGAGAGAGATGGACACAAAAAGAAAACAAAAAGATGAATTATTAATCGCATCAGAACATGGAAATGGTTTGACATATAGCTTTTAATTTAATATTTAAAATGCTATTCTAAACAACAGTGTTGTAATATGTCAGAGATTAGCTTTTAATTTAATATTTAAAATGCTATTCTAAACAACAGTGTTGTAGATGTCAGAGACTTGAATAGATAAACATTTACAGCACTGACAAAGCAGCAGTGTACAGTTTAGCTACGGTACATGTGGCTGCTAGCTAGATCAGAGGCTATTTCCTTAAACAGTTACAGAATGGTAAATTGATAATGATGATTAACGTTATCACAGCCAACTAACACGTAAATACAGAAAGTAAACGTTAAAGCATTACATCACTGACAGGCAGCGTTAGCTACTGTGGCTAAAGTTGCAGCAATGATGGATAACATTACCACAACTAACAAACACGTAAATACAGAGTTTATTAACCTTACCTTAAGCTATATCTTGTCATTTAACCTCTATAAATAAAGGTTGAATGAATGAAATTCCGTGAGATCTCGAGGGAGAATCGACCCAGAAGAAGAAGTACAGATACGCTATGTCAATACCTCTTTTTTGTTCGACTGCCCCTAGTGGTCTGGAGCACTTCCGTTGTATGTTTATGTTTATGTTTATTAAATTTGTTCATTTTTTTTACAAAAGAAACAATACAAGACAATCTCATAAATGATTGTGTACAAAATGTAAAAAAAATGAAAGGTAGCAGAAAGAAGAATAAATCTTATTATATCTGCCCCTTACTTCCAACAATCAGATTAAACAACAATAATCAACCATGTAAACAATAATAATCTTCAACCAACTTTTTCCAACAATCAGATTAAACAATAATAATCTTCAGCCAACAGTACAAAATGACTAACTCTTTCTAATTTTCTAACTAATACAATACACATTACGCTATTTCATATATTTTTTTAACACATTTGTTTTGATCATTTTTTTAAATGTAAACATTGACTTGGCATTTTTAACTACATTCTCCAAGCCATTCCATAATCTAATTCCCTGAATTGAGGTAGAACGTCCCTTCAAACTGGTTCTGAATTGTGGTTTTACAAACAACTCTGTCCCCTTAAGATTATAACAACTTTGTCTTTTAACAAAGTGCATTTGGATATTTAAAGGTAATGCATTATTTTGAGCTCTATACATAACTGATAAAATATTATAGTCTACCAAATCATGGAACTTCAATAACTTTAGTTGATAAAATAATGTACTTGATGGATGACGGTAATGCTTTCTAGTGATAATTCTTACGGCTCTTTTCTGTAATACAAAAATAGGTTTTGTGATTGTTTTACACGCATTCCCCCAAACATCAATACAATAGATTAAGTGTGGAACAATGATTGTGTTATACAACAAATACAGAGCTTTATCATTCAATAGGTCTCTGACAGACTCAACTCCCTGCATGAAGACTTTTATGGTGCAGGTGAATCTACCACTGACTTTAGAACTAAATTAGTGTGGGGCAGAATTTCTGGGGGCGTGGCAGTGTTGTGGCATAAAAGGTACGATCAGCTGATTAAAGTGATTAGACTGGATGTTGACTGGGCTATAGGAATAGAGTTCAGCTTCAGGGATAAAAAGTTCATTATACTGAATATATATACACCTTATGAAAGCCCCGAGAATGAAGATGAATATCTTAATAGGCTGGCATATATTGTGTCATTTATTCAGGACAATCCATCCACTTGTTTTTTTATTGTGGGGGATATGAATGCTGACGTGACAGATTGTAAGTCATTATTTGCCAATCACTTAAAGCAATTTTGTTCCAGCAATAAGTTGATCCTATCCAGTGAAGTGCTCTTGCCTGTAGATAGCTACACTTACATTAGTGAGGCTTGGTACACAACTTCGTGGTTGGACCACTGTATCTGCACGGAGGATGCACATACCTCTTTAAAGACCATCAGGATTAATTATGAATTTGCAACATCTGATCATATCCCTGTCTCCTTGTCTATAGATATGGGTAATCTACCAGCCCTTTTGCCTGAAAACAATGACAGGCGAGAAGGAAAAATAAATTGGGACAATCTGACTGAGCAGGAGCTGAATCTATACTGCACCCAGTCTGAAACCTTGTTGAATAATATTGTTTTGCCAAAAAGTGCAGTGAGATGTTCGGACATGAACTGCAAAAATACGCAACATGGCACAGAGTTGTGCTCACTATATGAGGAAGTGTTAAAATCACTTCTTATCTCAAGTAGATCTTTGCACAAAACTAAAAAGCATCAAGCCAAGCCAGGGTGGAATGAATATGCAAAAGAACTTCATGCTGAAGCCAGAAGGGCTTTTAAACTGTGGGCTGAATCAGGCAAACCTACACATGGTCCAGTATTTGACTTTAAGAAGAGGACAAATGCTAATTTTAAATATGTTTTACGATTTATTAAGAGGAATGAAAACGCACTTAAATCTGAGTCACTTGCAATGAAATTACAACATAACAGTCCTACAGAATTCTGGAAAGAAATTAAAAGAGTCAATAATGTAAAAACCTCCTTGCCAACAAACATTGATGGTGCAAATGGACCAGATGAAATTATGCAATTATGGAAGGAACACTATCATGAACTGTTTAACCGTAATAAAAGTAATCCCTTTGTGATGAACGACATAGACAAACATGAAGATGTTACTATTTCTGCACAAGAAGTTGTGGATATTGTTATGAAGCTGAAAAATAATAAGGCATGTGGCGCGGATAAGATATCCGCAGAGCATTTAAAATTTGCAAGCAGGAAACTTTTTCCCTTGCTTGCCATTTGTTTTACTGGGTTTTTAATTCATGGCATTTTACCAGATTCTATACTGTCTGTGATTTTAGTGCCTATTGTTAAGAATAAGGCTGGTAAGATAAATAGCAAAGACAACTATCGACCTATAGCTCTAGCCAGTATTTTATCAAAGGTCTTGGAGAGAGCTATGTTAAACAGAATGGAGAAGTTTCTCCTGACATCCGATAATCAGTTTGGCTTCAAACCAAACCTTGGCACTGATATGTGCATTTTTGCTCTCAAGGAGATCTTGGATCTATACAATAGGCATAATACCACAATTTTTACGTGTTTTATAGATGCTTCAAAAGCGTTTGATTATGTAAACCATGGGAAATTGTTTCATAAATTGCATGAAAGAGGAGTACCAAAATATCTTTTAAGAATCTTAGTGTATTGGTATGCTCACCAGTCTATGTGTGTAAAATGGGGAAAATCTGTTTCATCGTCTTTTTATGTGAGTAATGGTGTGCGACAAGGCAGCATTTTGTCTCCTTGCTTTTTTAACGTGTATATGGATGATTTATCTAAACTGCTGAATCAATGTAGGACTGGTTGTTGGGTTGGTAATAGAACCATCAACCACCTGATGTATGCTGATGATCTTGTTATATTTTGTCCATATAGTGCTGGTCTGCAGCAACTGTTAAGAGTTTGCTCGCAGTATGGACTGGACTTTGACATCAAATATAATGCAATAAAAAGTATCGTCATGATTATCAGGAGCAAAGAGGACACTAAATTATCTTTCCCTGACTTCACTCTGTCTGGCAACATCCTCCATGTCAGTGAGGAGGTGAAATACTTGGGACATTACATAACCGCTGACCTGTCTGATGACAGGGACATTTACAGGCAGCGTTGTATGCAATATGTACAAGCTAATGTGCTTCTTCGGAGGTTCTCTATGTGCTCAGTGTCTGTAAAAACTGCACTCTTCAAAACATATTGTACCCCAATGTACACTGCACACCTGTGGCGGCATTACAGAAAGAGCAGTATGCATAAACTACAGGTGGCATACAATGATGGCATGAGGATGCTGCTTAAGGTGCCGCGATGGAGTAGTGCCAGCCAGATGTTTGCGAATGCCAATGTACCAACTTGTGCAGCTGTGCTTCGTAACCTTATGTACAGATGTATGTGTAGGCTAACAAACTCTGCAAATAGCATCATCTATACTCTGACCAACCCTGCACAAAGCTCGGTTAGGTTCTATTCAAGTCTGTGGAATCACTGGCGCCTTAAATTATTTGGCAATGGATGAACATTCTATTTTTACTGTGTCTTGTTGATGTTATCTTTTTAATTTTTAATTTATTTTTATTTTTGGTGGTGGTGGTTGTTTTTGTTACTATGGACCATATGCGTCTGAAATAAAGTTTTTGATTGATTGATTGATTTGTACAGTACTGCAATCGATTTAGCTATTTTTATTCTTACAGAATTTATGTGTTGTTTCCATGTCAGTTTGTCATCAATGATAACACCCAAAAACTTCACCTCACTCACTCTACAAATCTCAACATCCTCAATTTTGAGTGGAACATCAACAGTTTTCTTTTTATTACCGAATATCATGTAATTAGTTTTTTCTAGATTTAATGATAATTTATTTATTTTAAACCAAGTTTGTATCTTGACAAATTCTGTCTTTATCAATTCCAACATTTGTTCTATATCTTCACCTAAACAGAAAAAAGTGGTATCATCAGCAAAAAGTACACATTTAAGGAGTCCTGACACATTTACCAAGTCATTCACATATAAAATAAAAAGCTTTGGTCCAAGTACAGAGCCTTGGGGAACTCCACATGTGATATTACAGAGGTCAGATCTTACATCATTTATTTGTACAAATTGTTTTCTATCTTTTAAGTAGCTAGATACCCACTGTAATGCTGGTCCTCTAATACCATATTTGTTCAGTTTTTCTAGGAGAATGGTGTGATCAATAGTATCGAATGCTTTTTTTAAATCAACAAAAATACTGATACAATATTGTTTTTGATCGACAGCAGTAGTTATTTGTTCCATTAATTCCATGAGAGCCATTGATGTAGAGTTTTTTGATCTAAACCCATACTGACTGTTGCTTAGAATATTTTGTTTATCTATAAATTGGTCTAGTCTGTTCACAAATAGTTTTTCAAGAATTTTTGAAAACTGTGGTAACAAGGATATAGGTCTATAATTGTTGAATACACATTTATCACCATTTTTAAAAAGAGGAACGACCTTAGCTACTTTCATATTATCTGGAAATATTCCTGTTGAAAATGATAAGTTACATATGTATGTGAACGGCTCAATAACATGGCTCATTATGTCCTTCACAAACATCATATCCATGTCCACCCAGTCTTTCGATCTCTTGTCTGTAAGATGTTTTACTACATTCATTATTTCCTCTTTGTTAGTTCCATTTAGAAAAATACTATTTGCACAACCTGTAATTGAGTGGATCACATTTTTATCTACTTTTGGTATCTTAGCTGCAAGGCTTGATCCAACATTCACAAAATATTGATTAAATCCATTTACAATTTCATTTTCATCATGAATTTCATCGTTGTCTTTTACAAAATATTTTGAAATACCAGTTTTTGCTTTATGATTCTTCAGGACACTATTCATTACTCGCCATGTTGCTTTCATATCACCATTACTTTTATCTAATAATTTACTATAATATTCTTTCTTATGTTTCCTTATAATCCCTACTAATTTATTTTTATACTTTTTATATTTTTCTTCAGCGCTCTGACTTCGCAATTTCAAGAAACATGAATACAAATAATTCTTTTTTTTACAAGCATTTCTCAACCCTTTTGTCATCCATGGTTGGTCAACGATATTTCTCTTTGTATAATTCGTTTGTACACAATTCTTTTCATACAGAGTTTCCAGGATATTCATAAACTCATCATATGATCTGTTCACATCATCAACATACACTTCATTCCAGTCTTGTTTATCTAGATCCTCTTTTAATTTTTCCAAAACTTTTTTTGATGTGTTTATGATCTTTTTCTTTGTTTTAACTGCTTCTGTGATACTTTGATCATTTTTATAGATTGTGAAAACTGGTAAATGATCACTTAAGTCGGTCGTTAAAATACCACCTATCACCTCTCCGTTTGTTATATTTGTGAAAATATTATCAATTATTGTGGCACTATGAGTTGTAATTCTTGTTGGCTTGGATATCAACGGATACATATTTAAACTGTACATTGAATTTATAAATGTACTGATGTTATTTGAATCTGTTTTATTTCCCATATCAATGTTAAAGTCTCCACACAAAAAAACTTTTTTATTAAAACTCTTCTCCAATAGCTCCAAGATTTTATCAGTGAATATTTCTATATTTGATCCTGGTGATCTATATACACAACTTATTATTATGTTTTTATCATTTTTGTTTATTATTTCTATTGTTATCATTTCCATAATATTATCAACTATTATTGACATTTCATTATTTAATTTACATTTTATTTCATTCTTAACATATAGAGCGACTCCACCACCTCTTTTATTATTTCTGTTCATGTGAAATAATTCATACCCTTCGATGTGAATATTACTTGTGTTATCATCATTGAGCCATGTCTCTGACAGTGCTATTATCGTAAAAGTTCTATTTAACTGTTTTAAGTAATCTGTTATTTTGGATATATTTGCATTTATACTTCTGCTGTTAAAGTGAATAATAGAGAGAACTCCATTTGTTATATTGATGTCATTAAATTGCTCTTCATTGTAGTATTCGCTATCTTTTATTACTGGAAAAAAGTTAGCATCAATAACATCATTAACATTATATATTTTAGGTTCTGAGTCTTCGTATGTTGTCATGTTCTAATGTATTTGTTCATTTCATTGTATGTTATGTCCATTTTGTGTGTAAGTTGTTTCATTGATTTGTAATTTGTCCTCTCCTGAGTTCGTCTAGATCCTTCAGTTCTTTTATCATTTTAGGGTTAGCCCCTTCATGTGTTTTGATAAAGATGTTTCCATTTCTTGTCCATGTTGATGCTATTTTATTTTGGTTTTTTAACCACCTTGCTTCCTTTGCAATTTTTCCATTTTTTTTGTTAGATGTTCATTTATGTAAATTTTTGTTCCCTTCAGTCGATTTGATTTACTAATTACGTAGTTTCTAAACTTCCTGCTAACGAACTCGACGACTACCGACGGTTTGGTATTTGGTGGTTTACTGGGCAGGGTGTAACAGAACGAAATGTCCTCATGTTTTATGTCATAGTAATTGTCCCATAAAAAATTAACTACAGTCTCCTCCAGAGTCTCTAGTTCTTCCTGTGGTGCATCCTCAGTTGGGCCAGTGTTATTGAGAGCGTGTTTAAATGTCCGACACTTACTAACATCAAGTCCTGTGATCACCACGTTGTTTTTTTTGTGTATTGTTCCATGTCATCTATTTTTCTTTCCAGTTCAGCTATTTTATTGTCTTTGCTAATTATCAGTTCTTTCAGTTGTCTTATTTCATCAACCAGACCGGCTTGTGAATCAATTTTTGCTGATAATACTGATAGTTTTTCACTTATATAGTTTAGTGATTTTTTAAAGTCTTGCATTTCTGTTGAGCTGTTTCCCTCCGACTCTGTTGTCTTTTGTCCTCTATTTTTCGTCATACTTACAGAGTTAGTAGTCTAGTGGTAGCAGGTCTCTGGTTGATGGTTTGTTTACTGAACCACGTGGCCCTTCCACGAGGCTCACAGGCCTAACGATGGTGGCTGTGGCCCAGTGCCCAGATCAGCGGTTAGTTCAGAACTCACGGTCTCAGCAGTCTGCAGCAGTCAGATCTGTTATCCTAAGAGGTTGGCTCACTAGCCTGGCTTAGACGGCGGTCCTCCGGTTTGCACACGGTGTTGGGCCTCCTACAGTCGCAGCAGCTCCGGTGTTAGCCCAGTTAGCACAGCTCGTGGCTCCAGGCGGCGGTCCTCCGGTTCGTGCACGGTGTTCGGCGCAGCTCGCAGCCCCAGGTGGCGGTCCTCCGGTTCGCACACGGTGTTCGGCGCAGCTCGCAGCCCCAGGCGGTGGTCCTCCGGTTCGCACACGGTGTTCGGCGCAGCTCGCAGCCCCACAGCAGCACTCCAATGCCTTTCTGGCCTCACCAGCTCACAGACTGCAGATCAGACCACAGACTTCAGATCGTCAGCCTGTAGCAACAATCCCAACTCCGTGGTGTTTTGCCGCATTAGTTTTAATCAGCAGCACATGGCTAGCGTTAGCTTGTAGCCTGTAGCCTCCACTCCCAGCTTTGTTGTTTTCTTTCGCTGCAACAAAGCACCTCCAGCGTGTCGGCCCGCGTTTCTTCGTAACAACCAGCGTATTTTTCCGGTTTATTTGTTCACGAAGCCCGCAGCTCCGCAGCTACGGCACCCGGTTGCGGTGCCCTAGCTCAGTTAGCTTTGATTAGCCCGGTTTGTAGCTACGCTAGGCTAACTCTTGGCAAAAACTCACGGACACGTTGGCTTGTAGATTCATAATTCTGGATCGCATGTTCCAGTCCAATTTCTGCAGTTTTTCCAGCACTACTCTCTGCACATCCAGCGCAAAAAAACTGCGAGTACAAGCTCTCCAAATACCCCATTGGAGGTAGTGTTGGTAGGAGCCCAACTAAAAGCTTCCTCTCTGCTCAGCCGCCATCTTGGTATCTTTTTCTATTTGCAGCCGTTTTTTAAAATTTACTGCTGTTTGTTTAAATTTGCAGCCGTGTTTAAAATTTGCAGCTGTTTTTTAAAATTTGCTGCTGTTTCTTAAAATTTGCAGCTGTTTTTTTAAATTTGCTGCTGTTTTTTTAAATTTGCAGCCGTGTTTATTTCTTGCAGCGCGTTTGCACCCCTCGGCCACCATACTTTAGACTTTGCACGAGAGATAAGCACAGGTCTGAGATAAGTGTACCATTAGTGGCTAATGCTCCGGCGATGAGTAACTTCCAACTTTTCATTCATTCAACCTTTATTCAGTC
>JBBPBX010007820.1:45816-59032 GCA_038048925.1 Garcialebias charrua | reverse complement strand
CTGCCAGTCAGCCAAAATGTTGCAGAAGGTGGAGCCAAGACATTTGTGCTCAGTAAGTCATGATACCTTAGTATTATTTAATATATATATATATATATATATATATATATATATATATATATATATATATATATATATATATAAACACACACACACAACATCTCCTTTCTACATTTGTCACAACACATGTGAATCTGCCAGTCAGCCAAAATGTTGCAGAAGGTGCAGCCATTAGCCAATTACATTGGAATGTTTGCCATTCATTCGCAAACAATGGACCCAAGCCCACAAGGCATTTTCAAACTGTTAAGAACACCTATCATCCCCCTTCATTTACATTCAGAAGAAAACTCTGCAGCCTGATCAGTATCTCAAGGGAAGAGCCAATTGGCTACATCTGGTAAATATTGTACTAATTAAAAAATCCTGGTAGTCCCAGTGTTAAATCTGGTTAACTTTAGTTGAGGTGTTCCAATGCGCTAGGCCTCTCTTGAAGAAAATAAAATTTATGTGAAAAAACACAGGTAAAACAGATTGACAAATTAAATGGGTTCCTATACCTCCGGACCGGAGATTCAGAGAGCAGCTCCTGCTCTCAGGACATCCGACCCGGGCAGCTGGTATGTGTTATCATAAAATGTTCTGGGCTTCTGATAAGGCTGGTTTCCTGGGCCACTAAGATTTATAGCCGGCCTCAAGGTCTCTTTGCTGACCTGACCTGCTTAGATTAAATGTGTCTCTTGTCTCTGTTTAAGGGGAGTTTAAAAGGTTAAGAATCTCGGTGTACATTTATGGTATCTTTATGTGTCATGTGCAAAATGTATTTCTTATGTGTGAAATGTACCTGCTTTTCAGTTTTGCTAATCTCATGTTTGTAGCCCCTCGCCCTGGAATGTGAGTGTATCGCACCAGCTGCGTGTGCGAATGCTTACCTCCCTTTTTGTATGTCTGCACCCTCAATACTCTTTTTTTTTTTTTAATGATACGTTTCCCTTCAACTTGTTACACCTCCCTGTGTCTGCAGAAATAGTTCAAAAAGATCTCCTCGTTCCTGCATTTTGTATGTGTGCCATAACCGCCTTCCACAATCCCATTCATCCAAATTGTTTATTTCCCAAGCACCCACAGATGAGCTGAGTCATTCAAACATAGGGCCAAGTCTGTGGAAAATCAGACTTGCCCTCCTGTTAGACAACAGCGGCACCTGCCATTCATGCAAAGTATGGCACACCATTCACCATTCACCACTGCAAAAAAGAAAACTTCACTTCACACTCTCTGAGTCGACACAATTGACAAAACACAAACATTAAACAAACCACAAACGTTTAACAAACACTTAAAACATCTAATTGAGATCTCTTGGCCCAAAACGACGATTCACACAAAATCTGAAAGAAATGCGACGCAAAATATTTTAAAAACCTTAAACACCTGTGGTATCAATATGCTTCCGTACACAACCTCTTTTTTTTTTTCTTTTTACAGACCTCTTCGGTCCTCGCTCCCAGGGCGATTCCACTGCGCTACCCCGCAAGTTTAGCGCAAGGCCCACTGGGAGTGTTCACCTCAGCGTGAACTTCTGGCGACCCCTCCACGACGCCAAGACTTCGGTTTACGTATGATCTTTGAAACAAGCGGCCAGTCGTTCTTCTACTCATGAGCGGACATGAAACAAGTTAAACGACCTCTTTCCAGCTACTCAAAGGATCGAACGCACCGGAAGCGCTTTTCCAAACGAGACCGTGAAACAAGACACCGTGACCTGACTACTCACGCCGGGCAAGGGTCCCCGTGTGAAACAAGCCCGTCGGCGGCGGCTACCCACGGCCTGAATGGAAACGCTTATCCTCAAACAGTAAGTAATAAAAACTTCGACGTTCGCTTGACCCGTGATTTATTTAAACGAACGTGTGCTCCTCGGCCGCACCAGGCGGGGAGCGGCCTTCGCCCCCCCCTGATCCCGAACCGAGCCTGCGCGCTTCTGTTTAAGCTGAAACCTGTGTCTGAGGAAATCCTCTCATAAACCAGATTAATTTTTTTATTAAGTTTACCAAGATCCCTTATCACGAGAGATTCTGTGGTACCTAAAGTGCAGTAAATTTGGATTCTGGGCCAAATTGTTGTTCTAGTTGAAACACGGTAACAACTTACCTTCTGTTGTTTTTGGGCCCCTGCACTGTCGGTCCACGAGCTCCTCGTCTGTTTCAGAGGTTCACCTGGGTCATCACGTCGGGGTCACCAAAACTGAAGGGATTTCAGTTAAAAGGCGTGTTCGGAAATGACCAGGCGTCTCTTAAAAAATAGGATTTATTGATTAAGACACAGGTTTAAAACAAGTTAAACAGAATTTGAGCATTCATGAACAATTTCTTGTGCACAAGGAAATGTGAGCATTTTTACCCAGACCTGTTGCGCCGAGGTCCTCAAAGAAATGCTGACGATGTAAAGGCTCTTTTGGGAGTATATCATGCAGCTTTTGGCTTTCCTGGTCTCTCATTGGCTTACGGCCTGATACGGCCTGATAGCGTGTCTTTGCAGCTCCCTTGTTTATGACCTTGGAGATTTATGGCTCAGCCAGCTCTTTTGTTCTGCATGTTTGAGAGGTTTTAAAGTATCAGACTCAGGTTTTTAGTGTATTCTACTCATGTGTTTAGTGTAATATCTCTAATGTGAATTAATGCCAGTTCCCAAGTGTGTGTGTGTTTGTTTTATAAGTAACTGTAGTCAAGTGTATGTTCTGAAAGTCTGTGAGTCCCAGAGCAAGGCAAAAGTGCATCTCTCCCGAGCATGTTAACCCTTTCTTTGCTGGATCTCAAAGTGTGCATTAAAATGATGTTTAATTGCATAGACATTTGTGAAACCTGTAATTGCATAAACATTTGTAAAACAGCTGGACATACTTTGATTATAGAACACCCAATTATTGATTATATAACAGGTGTGTATTTGTTCAGAATGAGATTACCATATAGACCATCTAAGCGTGTGTATTTTCCTTCACCAGCTATACGTCAGGGCATCTGTCCCCAGAGGTGCATCTGTCTCCCTTATCGAGCGATACAGGGGGCAGTGCGTGTTGTAGCTGCAAGCGGACAGATCTGCGTCGGCCCTCCCGTATCGTGCCCAGACCTGTTCCACGATGCGTGGTTTCAACCGCCACTCCGAGGGGAGGAGCGGCCCTCTTGAGAGGGCATCTGCCCCGTGATTTAGCTCGCCCGGGATGTGGGTCGCCCTTAGCGACAAGATCCGGGAGCTGCACCACGTGAGCAGCTTCTGTGTCAACCTGAGGAAGGGCTGGGACCTTGTCCCACCTTCTCTGTTGATGTAGGACACTGTCGTCCTATTGTCTGCTTTTATCAGGACATGTTGTTGTGCAACCAGCCCCTTCCTGTAAAAGTGTTTCAGAGACAAAAACACTGCTCTGAGTTCCAGGGAATTTATGTGGAGCTTGGCCTCCTGCTGTTTCCAGACCCCTTGGGCATACTGGTTTCTGCAGAGACCTCCCCATCCAGTTTTTGACGCGTCCGTGGTGACCAGGACTCGTGACAACACTCTCCCCAGCATGACGCCTTTGTTGAACACTGTGGGGGCCTTCCATGGCTCCAGAGCCTTCATGCACTCTTGGCCAATCAGTATCCCCCTCGTTCGTCGGTGGGGGAGGGGCAGGTTGCATTTGTTTGTTGATCCATATCTGTAGAGGGCGCATTCTTAATAATGCCCGAGGCACGCAGACAATAGCTGCTGCCAACAGGCCCAACAGACGCTGGCACAGCTTGAGAGACACCCTCTGGCCAAGCTGAAAACGTGCTAGGCAGAGGAGGAGGTATGAAACCCGTGCCTCTGAGAGCCTTGCCCTATACAAAATGGAGTTGAGCTATACTCCCAGAAATACGGTAATCTGGGATGGGGTCAGATTGCTTTTTGCCAGGTTTATAACAAAACCTAGAGCTTCCAGGTGATACATTACCCTCTCTGCATGCTGCTGAGCTTGGACTCTGTTGTGTCCAAGTATGAGCAGATCGTCCAGATAGTTCAGAACTCTGACCCCTTGACCCCTCAGCAGGGTCAGGGCTGCGTCCAGGCATTTTGTGAATGATTTGGGGGCAGTTTTCAGGCCAAAAGGCATTGCCAAGACCTCGAACGAGGTGCCCTCGAAGGCAAAGCGGAGATATTTTCTGTGGCAGGGTAGGATGCTCACGTGGAAAAAAACATCTTTCAGATCCACGGTACAGAAGTAATCCCCTAGTCGAACCGAGTGGATGACTTTTCTGAGTGTCAACATCTGGAATTTGTATGTTTTTATTCTTTTATTCAGACCCCGGAGATCCAGAATAAGTCTCAAGCCCTGATCCCGTTTGGGACCAGGAAATACTTGCTGTAATGACCGTTTTTCCCATCGTGAGCAGGGACTATTCTGATCACTCCTTTCTGCATCATGGCTGAGATCTCGTCTCTCAAAACATGAGCACGGTCTGGGCTTATGGAGGACGACAGCACCCCTGTGAAGGGAGGTGGCTGCTTGTAGAACTGTAGCCGGAGACCAAGGGTGACAGTGGACGTGACCCACGTGCTTGGTTTGCACGCATTCAAGGCGCCAGCGTGTGCGCTCAGTCTGGAAGGCATGTGTATTATGTGGTGTGTGTGTGTGTGTCAAGGGGACGGGACGGGGGTGAATGGCCCCCTCTCGTTTGCCCTCTGGGTGACTTGGCTGTCCCTCCGCGGTAGCCAGAGTGTCTGTCTGGTGTTGACAGACCCCTGGCTGCCAGCGGGAGCTCATTGTCTGCCCCGACAGTTCGTGTCTCATGAGGGTACGGGTGACCATGCGTGAATGCTGGCCCCCTCCCTTTATCTGACATGTTTTGCATAAAAAAGGTGCTGCTATGTTTTTTTTGTTTTTTTTTAGTCGACACACAGGACGTTATGTGTTTTTGAGACTTTATTGCTGTGCTTTAAAGAACATGTCTTTATTACATCAACATTTGAGTGATTTTTTTGTACACACAGAATTTACACCAGATAAACGTGGCTTTTTACACACAAAATCTGGCCTAAAACGGTCGGTCTCCCCTGTTTCCACATGGGCGGGAGTACCTAAAATATGGCGAAGCGGCCTTGCATCAGGACGGCTTCTGTTTTCGGTCCCTGTTCGTTGAGGAAGACCTTGGTGGGCCTGCCTTGCGTGGGACAAATCTGTGCCTTCCCCAGGCTTGGCCAGCCTGGGAGGGCCCTGTGGCAGGCTTTGGCCGCTGTTCTCCGTCGAGCGCTGGCTGTTTCTGTGGGGGGCGACATGTGGCCGAGTGGTGGCGAGGCTGAGCGCCCCTGTGTCCACTAGCGTCTCTGGGTTGCACGAAAAGCTTTCTGGGCATCCCCTCATGCAAGGCCTCGGCCTGTTTCCTTCTCTGTTTCAGCCTGCTCTGAATTCTTTCGAGAGCACCGCTGAAAAGCCCCGTGGGCTCGATGGGATGATGAAGAAACGGGTTCCGTTGGGCCTCTGGTAGGTCCGTCAGTGTTAGCCACAAATGGCGCTGAGCGACGACAATCTCGGCCGTACTTCTCCCCTGAGCGATGGCGGCTGTCCCCATAAGGCGAAGGGCAAAGTCTGTTGCCTTGTGAGCCTCCTCGAGAATGTCGGCCGCCTTCTTTTTCTTGGAGGTCTGCTGGAGCTGCTGTAGTTTTTCCGCCAAGTATGCCTGCATCATGGCTGAAGCGTTCATGATGCGGACCGCAAGGTCCTGAGCTCGGTAACACTTTTCGAGCTGAGAGGCCGACACGCGACAGGCCTTGCTATGCAGAGTTGGTTTGGAGCCCCAAGTTCTGGGGGCTAAATGCGCCGCCAAGGTGTCCTCCATCTGGGGAATATTGGCCATGCCAGCTGCCTCCATTCTGGCGACGTCCAGGAACTGGGAGAGAGGAAAAGTCAGTGGAGCCCTGGGTTCAGCCCATGTGCGAGTCAGCTCCGTCTAGAAGTCGGGAAAAATAGGCATCCTGTGCCTCGTGGCCGACTGCTGCTTGGCGAAGAAGAAATTCCCCACCAACCTCGTTACCTGTTGTCGAGGTGGGGGTTCTGGTCAAGTTATCCGCAACGTGTCCGTTGCTCTGCGACACAGCTCGAACAGAGCGGGGACAGACACATCAGTCTCTGGTTGACCTACCGCTGGGATCTGGGAGAAGTCCTTGTATTCTCCGTCGTCCTCGTTGTCATCTTCGTCGTCAGTTATTTTGCCCGAGGCTGTTCGCGAGAGCTCATCTGCTCGTAACAAGTCCCTCGTGTCGAACTCGACGGTGGAGTCCCCCAGGGGGGCCACCATGTCCATGTTTCCTCCCCAGTCTGCTTGACCATTGTCTTCCAAGTTGACGGCCTCAAGCTCCGCCGTGGGAGTGAGCACTTAGTCGAGGAGCTGTTCCCGCGCCGTGGTGGAGCCGCCCATGGCTTTGACCACAAAGTCCATGTGCCTCCGTCTCTCGGCCTCACGCAGCTGGTTGCAGTGAGGGTAGGATTCGGGGGAGTCCAAAGCAGTTTTTGCGTGTAGCATCCCTAAGCAGACGGGACAGGCCTCGTGGGTGTCCGTCGCTGAGAGGGAATAACCACATCCGCTGGGGCAGGCTCGGGAGCTGGGGCTCGCTGGCCTGCTGTTCTTGTTGGAGTTCTTCGACTTTCTCTTGCTCTTCTCCGGAGCCATGGCTGAGAAGAGTTGTCGAGTTGTAGCCAGTTAGCCGTCCGCTAACCGTTGCGAAGACGTCCTCAAGTCGAGCTGCTCTCTGTAGCTAGCCGCAGCCGTTAGCTACGCAGGTAGTGTGGTGCAGCTTAGCTTCGTCTCATAGCTGAACTGCGAAAAGAGCAGAAGAAAAACCTCGAAATGTAAGTCAACAACACTGGGTTCGCCTCCGCTAACCTAAGTGCTCATAGGAAATTTCTCTGTAACGTTCAGGGCAGGGAGCGAGCTCACCTCCAGTCGAGCGATCCAGTCACAGAGAGTCCTGCGAAGTTCAGGTGTGAAGCGAGGTGAAAGGCAAAAGAGGATGTAGGTGGGGCGTCAGCCCCTTTTATGCAAAGAGGGCGGGGCCTCATTGCTGACGCTGACGCCCACCTGCCTTTAGAAAAGGCGTGATTGTATTACTTCAGGTTAACCGCGCGGCTGCGCAATTTCCATTGTCAGTGTGTTGCACCGAGTGCACTGACTGATAAGGGAACATCACAAGTTATCAGTTCACAGAGAATTACACTTCTTCTTGTCTTGCTATAGAAGCAATCCTGTTTTGACAAGCCAGTGGTCAGGTGGCATGTCACGATCCGTTAAGTATAACTGTGGTGAGTACAGACTCCAAACTATAAATTCTTTATATTCATGTTCACACTTTTTTTAATTTATTTTTTTATTCTTCGCCAAGCCACTTTTCACAGAGCATCTCCTTCCAAAATGTTGCATGAAAACCTTCAGTCATATGGCTTGCTGCTATTCAAAAATTGCTTACAGGCAGTGGAGTTAACCACAATCAGACTGTGTAAAAATCACAAGAGCGAGTATGGCCCATGCTACCAAGCCAATACAGTGTCTCACAAGCCAGGCTGCCAATCCAAGTTATGTAAAAACGCTAAAGCGACAAGGCAGATTGTGCGAGGTGTGCCCACTGAGGGAGGAGGACCGTAATGCCAACACATAATCAGTGAAGCCAAACACTTCAGAGACAAGTGTGCAACAAGTTGTTCCTTTGAATTTAAAAATATGAAAGTAAATGTGTTTTTGAGGTGAAAATTACAAGGACTCCTCATGCAAGAAAAGACGTTGCATTCTGTAAAAATGCTCTCAGATGTTATTTGTATTATTTTTGTTTTGTTTTGTTTTGTTTTAAAGTAGTATGTCTTTTTGCATTCTGTTTGTATTTATTGCACTGTTGTTTATCTTCTGCACTGTGTGTTGTTTTGTACTTTATGTTCTATGTTTCACCGTGATCCTGGGGAACACTGTTGCATTTCAGTATGTACTTGTACGTAGCTGAAATTACAATAAAACCTCTCTGACTCTGACTCTGTTTATTCAGTACCAGTAAGGCAGTTGGTGTCTCTGATCATTATGAACCTATGCTTCCAAGGTTTTGAAGTAAACAACTACAAGAAGCAGAAATTAAGATGTTGATGTTCTCCTTAGGAGTGTTAATAATGGATAAGATTAGGCATGAGATCATCAGGTACAGCACAGGTTGAGCAACTGGGAGATAAAGAGTCTATACTGAGATGGTTTGGACATGTCCAGAGGAGGGACAGTGGGCGGACTGGTAGAAAAATGCTAGAAATGCAACTAGTAAAAAGAGGAAGAGGAAGGCCAAAGAGAAGATATATGGACTCAGTTAGAGAGGACACGGAGATTGTCATCTCTCTGCATTCTCTGTCCTCTCTCTGAGTGAGATGAAGGAGGATGACTCACTATGGCAACCCCTGAAGAGGATACAGTTGAAAGAAGAATATATATATATATATATATAATAATTTTGAATCATTTTTTCATTGATTTTGGAGATATTGCGATATATATCGTATATCGTGATATAGCCAAAAAATATCGCAATATAATATTTTCCTCATATCGCCCAGCCCTACTGTCCAGTTTTAAAACTCTTCTAAAAACACATTTTTACTCACTGGCTTTTAGCACAGACTGAATTTGTTCTGCACTGTTTTTGTTGTTTTTATTGATCTTAATGTTTTAACAACCGTTTTATTATTTATTTTACCGTTTTATTATTTATTTTATTTATTATTATTATTATAGGTCGCACCTACGTTTAGCTCTGCTGCAAATGTCTGCCACAGGAGCGCACAGCAAGGCTTTTAAGAAGATTAACACTTAAAAACAATTATTTGTTTGATAAAAATTATAGCAAATACAGTATGTGTCTGAGCTGAACTTTTCCTTAATAAATGAACGTAATTGTGAAATGAGCTGGATTTAAAAATTTGTTTCACCAAAAGCGATAACAAGCCATATACTGTATAGGCCGCACCTGAGTATAGGTCGCAGGCCTTGAAAAAAACCATAAAAAGGTGCAACCTATACACCGGAAATACGGTAACTGCATAAACGGAGCAGTTCAGTCCGTTTAAAGGCTGGACTCTCCAGTTTTGAAGTGGAACAGGTTTCTGGATGGGAAACTAAACGACAGAATACAAGTCCACCTGTGTTGATAAAAATCACTGAGAATTGTCCCCGGCGTTTTGATCAAGACCAGTTTAAAAGATTACTGGATCAGGCCTTTTTTTTAACAGTTCTGGCTTCTTGTGAATTCTACACGTTTAAAAACAAGTCCGGGTGAAGCCCCTGCGTTTATTAACCTGCTGGACGTCCTCTGTCCTCCTGATGTTTAAAGCTTTTCCCATCAGTCACAGCTGCTGCTGACCACACAGAACCCATGAAGGTTGCAGTGTCTTATCTGCAGTATCGACAGTCCAAGCAATACCTCGCCTCGGGCTGCAGGTTAATGAGCAATGATTGAGTAAACACCAGTTTTGGACCAAACACCCGGGATCCAGCTCTGAACTCAGACAGGTGAACCGAGGGTGCAGAGCAACGTTTTTTATCTCCTTGAACGCACCACGTGGTCCTGGGTCAAATGTATTCACCCACTTTCTATTGAGGTTTTCATGTCTGACTGCTTTGCATGCCTTGGTTGTACAAGTTATCCGTGTGTGTGTGTGTGTGTGTGTGTGCGCATCTCTGGCATCTGTACCGAGTTACACAGGAAGTCTTCCTCCTCCATGATGTAATTCAACCCCACTGGAAGCCCTCCAGCACTGTTTCGTTCTTCAGACGCAGGGAGAGCTTCAAGGGAAATTAAACGTCTTCCAATTCAAACCCTTGAACGCACCACAGCGAGCGAGTTGATCTCTAAAGAGCGACCCAAATAGAAATAATTATTTTTAGAACGGAAAATTCCAAAATATGTGTGTCGGGGAAACCACACGAGCTCGTAGAGTTTGTGAGTGCAAACGTTTTAGTTTGTGGTGACGCGTTTCATGTCCTCGTGTTTTTATTTGCCTTTTTGTAATTGAATGCGTAAATTTGTAACTTATTAGTGGTTCTTGCTGTTGCCTGTCTGGGCCAGGACTCCCTGCAAATAAAGGTTTTTAATCTCAGTGGGATTTTACCCCCCATGTAAAATAAAAGTCTAATATTTATTATAATAAAAGTAAAGCAGTGGTTTTAAATGTCCCAATTCATGCTCGATCCCAGTAGAAGAAGAAGTCTTTTGGATAAAAAGACGAAATGTTTGTACGAAAAAGAACCCGTCCAGAGGACCTGGTTACGTTCAGTTAATCTGAATTATAAAAACACAGATGAAGCGTTCAGATTATTTACTGAACACAATCTAAATCAGGACCTCAGAGGTCCAGGATCAGCGGCGGATGGTCTGACCCTCATCAGGAGGTTCTGCTGCTCTGGAGCCTCCAGGTGTGTGTTAACACAACGCCAAGGCGGAAAGACATTAGCAATGACCTCAGAGCAGCAATCTGTGATGGGTCAAAGGTTATTTAGAGTCCATCATTTTACAGAGAGCAAGATTCTTCACAAGAAGGGAACAGCTGGTTCACCCTGAAGGTCAGACTGTGCAGTGACTCTCCAGGCCTCAGTCAGCAGGTCAAAGGTCATGACGTCTTCCCTCTAAAAACAACATGCCAGCTCGATTTACGTTTTGAAAATTTAACCACAACCAGACCAGAGGACAGACGTTTACCCAGAACGCACTGCAGAAAACAGCCCCTCCCAGCTGTCAGCACGGTGGTGGAGGGCTGATGGTTTGGGCTCATGTCAGTCACTGAGTGGACCAGAACTCCTCTGGAGACCAAGGGGTTCTGGAGTTCCACAGCTGAAGCTTGGACCAAGCTGGAACAGAACCATGATCCAGAACACAACAGAACGGGTTAGACAGAACAGAACCAAGGTCCAGTCTGAGTCCAGAACCGGAACCTGACTGAGATGCTGTGGTGGACCTTCAGAGAGCGGAGCAGAACCCTCAGAGGTGTAGAGGATTGGATCAAAACTCGTCCAGAACTTGTCTTCTAACAGCCGAAGGTTTGGTCTGTCCCAGTTTTCCTACCTGCTAACGGCTCTCTGCAGCCGGGAGGCTAATTTTAGCTCCTCACTCCTTTTCTCTGCTTTGTTTCCAAGTTTTTCTGCTGCTTCCAGCCCACTTCGGCTCGTTTTAGTTTTATTGTCCTCAGCTCTCGTGTACAACTCTGACTTTACTCATTTCTCAGATTATAGTTTATAAAACTTCTTTGATTTACTTGTTTAGTTTTTGAACATCGTTCGTTCTTTAGGTCTTTCTAGCTGTGGTTGTTTTGGAAAGCGTGCCGTCAGTCTTGGACGTTTGGTCAATGGTGTCCTCCAAAAAAAACAAAAACGACGAGCACTGGTCTTGGTTCTGACCCGTTGGACCTGATCTGAACCAGGAGCTTAGGTTTGTTCTGGCTGTCAGAGAGGTCCAGCTGAACGTTGGCTGGCCCACTTTCCTGACCGGTCTGAGTCGGAGCCAACCCGTTCATTACGCCGACAGAACCGGGCCGAGCTGCTGGAGGGGCCTGAAAACGTCGGCTGGCGTTCAGCTTCTTTCTCTGGAGGGAGATTAAAGGCTGGCCATAAATTGTAGGTTTAAATGACTTTAGATTAATTTAACTTCTGAGGATTCATCCGCTTTTTTCTTGTTTGAACTCATTCAAACGTTTCGGTAAAAGTCCAGTTTAGGAGAATAAATCCGTCTGATTCATGCTTTAGTCCATTCACAGATTACTGTAAATGAAAAAAAAAAAAAACATTAAAAGTGAAGATGATGTCATTACTGATACTTAGGGGAATCGATTCGATTCCGATTTTTGGTGTCACGATTCGCTTCAAAATCGATTTTTCGATTCAGAAACTATTTTTGATTCAGAAACGATTTTTCTATTAAAATGGTCGTAAATTTTGTTTCAGTTTTGTAACTGACAAGCTGAAAAGAATAAACAACAAGGTAAACAAATGGTACATTTATTTAAAACAATAATTTTAGGTTCCTTACTGCATCAATTTTTTTTGCATCGTTTGATATTTATACCAAAAATAAGAACAAATAATACAGGAATGCATTAAATTCAGTAACTTAAATTACCAGTATTAGCTTAGTTGCCTGGATTTCTCTAAAACAATAAAATAAAAACCTAGGAACAAATAATTAATCCATCCATCATATTTACCCACTTCTTCCTTTAAGAGTCACGGGGGTCACTGGTGTCCATGTCCAGCCATCACTGTGTGAGAGGCGGGGGACACCTGGACAGGTCTCCAGTCCATCATAGACAAATAATTCAAAATATATAAATACAAAAGTAAACAAACTTCAGCCTACCATAGTGCATTAACCTTTAACTCAAAATAATATACAGACTTCAGTAAAAAAAAAAAAAATCGATTTTGGGGCTTTTAGAATCGATTCTGAATCGCCAGGACTAAGAATCTAGATTGTTAAAAAAAATGAATTTTTTCTTGCACCCCTACTGATATTGATTATAAACCAGAAAAAGTTAATTAAAATGAATCGGTTATAAAGCTGCCGTCGTTTTCACAGGTCTGTTGTTTTCGTCAGACGTAGACCCTGAACGCATCGTTTGGTCTCGGGGCTGGGTGGACCGTCCCCTTGTGGACCGCAGAGACTCCTCGTCCCACCAGCAGGACGAAAGCCGTTAGCGTTAGCAGGATTTTGGTGTCAGCGCTAACAAACACGTTTCAAATGAAACCTTGAGCTTGACGTGTTTCTTCGTGCAGCCATGCTTTTTTTTAACGTCCCGCCCCACGAACGAAGCAGAGCGGCCATCTTTTTACCGAACCACCGGAGCTCTGGGCTGACTAACTTACGGTACATATTTAAGAAACTTGACCTGATCGACATGATTTTACATGTGTTGTCACATGACTGGCACGTTTTATTTTGAACTCGGTGCCGCCAAAGTGAAACAGGAAGTGACATGAAAGGGGAACTTCCTGTTTTTTGTTTGTTGAAACATCATTTGAACTCCGACTCTTCTTCTCTCTGATAGACTCAAAATAATCTAAAGAAACTTTTTTACTCACTGACATTTCATATTAAACTCAGTCTGATTGTATTGTGTTATAATTGGGTGGGGGTGGGTGTAACAGGAAAACTTTGTTAGGCGAGTGCTACGAGTTCAGGAGTTGTCCTTATC
>JBBPBX010007820.1:34538-45070 GCA_038048925.1 Garcialebias charrua | reverse complement strand
CCCCACCGATCCACGATTTTGCTTCACGACACCAAACTGACCCGTTCTGTGCCTCTTCAGTGTCTCCTTTGTCTTTTTTCTGTCTCCTAAAAAAAACAAGTTTCTTAAAGAGGGACTTACCTCGAAATTAACTTTTTTTAATCTGATAAACTCCCTAGAATGTGTGTAAAAAGCTCCACAGTGACTGGTCTGAACGACTATCGGCCGGTGGCCCTCACCCCGATAGTTGCAAAATGCTTTGAAAAACTGGTCATGACCCATATCAAGACAACCGTCAACATCAACGAGGACCCTCATCAATATGCATACCGCGAGAACTGATCAACAGAGGACGCCATCTCCTCTGTGGTCCACACTGCTCTCACCCACCTGGATCAGAAGGACTCATATGTCCATATGCTCTTTGTGGACTTCACATCTGCCTTCAACACCATGATCCCCCAAACTCTGATGGACAAACTATCCACACTTGGACTAAGACCCTCCATTTGTAACAGGGTACTAGACTTCTTAACAAACAGACCACAGTCAGTGAGGATCCACAACGTCTCCTCCTCCACCATAACCCTCAGCACTGGCTCTCCTCAAGGATGTGTGTTGAGCCCTCTTCTGTTCACTCTGCTCACATATGATTGTACAGCCACACATCCAGGCTGTCATATTGTAAAGTTTGCAGATGATACAGCGGTGGTGGGATGCATCACAAACAATGATGAGTCCAGCTACAGGCAGGAGGTGGAACACCTGGAGAGCTGGTGCAAAGAGAATAACCTTCACATGAATGTGAAGAAGACAAAGGAGATGATTGTGGACTTCAGAAGGAACAAACACACCCACACCCCACTGAACATAAGTGGATCTGCGGTGGAAGTGGTCTCCAGCTACAAGTACTTGGGTGTACACATGAATGATAACCTCAGCTGGAGCAACAACACCACCAGCCTGATCAAGAAAGGTCATCAGAGACTCTACTTCCTCAGACGGCTGAGACGAGCTGGTCTGAGTAGCCCAGTCCTCACCTCCTTCTACAGGTGTGCAGTGGAGAGCATCCTGTGCTCCAGCATCAACGTGTGGCATGGAGGCTGCACAGCTGCAGAAAGAAAAGCTCTACAGAGAGTGGTGAAGGCTGCACAGAAGTCTGTTGGAGTCAGTCTCCCCACCATCACAGACATTTACACCTCCAGATGCAGGAAAAGAGCCACCTGCATCATGAAAGACCCCACTCACCCAGCACACACACTCTTTGCCCCACTCCCTTCAGGACGGCGGTTAAGGAGCATCAAATGTAGAACCACTAGACTGAGGAACAGCTTCTACCCTGAGGCTGTTAGACTCATGAATAAATAAATAATAAGAATAATCACTGCAAAATATCACATCATGCTGATGCTGATCTGTTTTCTTGTTCATCTGTGACCATCTGCTCATACAGACTCGTGTTCGTGCTGCTGTTTGTAATGATGTTTTTCTATTACATTAGGGCTTAGTGTATTTCTAGTTGATGTTTTTCTTAGTTATATCCTAGATGTTATTACTGTGTTTCTCTTACATTTTGTTGTTGGATGTAACTGGGACCCTGTGTACATAATCTCGTTTCATCACATGTACCACATGCGGTGCAAATGACAATAAAGATTCTCTGACTCTGACTCTCTGACTAAAATGTTGTATAGCACTATGTCTGTTAATTTTCATGTTTTTGTGCATATTTGTTTAAATCGGCAATATGTGGTCCAAAAACATGTTTACACTAATCCTATGGGTTGAACTGTGGTACTGCAGCCTAATTTTCTTATTGGTCAACGACTGTTCACTCTGACGTGTCTTGTACACTCTGTCATCACAGCCTCTGCTGGGTTAGTATAAAAGGTTCAAGCAGAACCACTCCCCTGCAGAGATCGTTCTCTGCACTTTTCCTTTCTGTCCGCACGCACTCTCACACACACTCTCGCGGTGCGACAGTCTGTACCATACAAGCACCGCTGATCGATATCATTTTCAGATTAGCAACTTATTTATTTTAAGAATACTTTTAACTTCATCAAAATCTATTACAGGTAATTGAACTCCAGCGTTCTAAAACTACAGTATTTGGTTGTATTTGTTTTCTTACTCTGCGATGGACTAGCGATACATGAATGCCAAGATAGTTCAGAGGCAGGGATCCCGCTTGGGACCCAAAAGACCCAGGTTATATCCCCGGTCACTGCATACCTTGTGGTATTAATTTCATTAATTTTTTCAAGCCTTTTGTTTCGGATAGACCGGGTGCGATAAATACATCTACATAATAATTCTTTGTTGTTGCTTGTTTTAAGTTGTTTATTACTAATGCAATTTTAACATTCAAAAACAATAACGGTCTCTCGTCCTGGCCACACCTCCTCGCTCACCCCCCACCCGTGTCTGTTGACACACCCACTTTGTTGCATTTTTCAAGTCTTGTCTTGGGGCGGAGCTATGGTAGAACAGTGAGGTAAGTCCCTCTTTAATGACATCATCACCTAATTTGCGTAAATGCCCAGAGATGACGTGTCTGGAGAGACTGAAGTCAGTCAAACCAACCGAACCAACATGTAGATCTGAAAACAAACTTTCTGCGCTCGTCTTGTTTTTATTTTTTCACGTCACAGTTCCAACCCTCATCCTTTTTGCCCCGCCCACCAAAACAACAACAAAAACAAACAAAAACCAGAGGTTTTTTTTAAGCGCAGTGATTAATAAGTGACTGCAGCTGGGTGGGACGCTGCGAGAGGGCTTTTGAAGGGGGAGGGGCCACAGTGGGAGGGACTACAGCAGCACCTGCTGCCCATTGGACAGAACGCTACCTGTTCCACGACCGAGGCCTCCAAGAACAATAAGTTGCTAGTTTTGCTGCTAGTTGCTGTTTGGAAAGAAAAGTCTGAGTGAACAGTCACAGTCTAAGTTGCACCGCAGGTTTGAGTGCGATGTTGGATACAAGCGCCGCTGCGCCACCTAGTGGCTGCCGCCACCTGCGGCCTCGTCTAAGCGCCGTTATGCAGCGTTACCGTGGGAATGTGTCACTCTCTCACGTCAGAAGATGGACCATGTGTGAACTGGACCCTGTAGAACCGGTCAGTCTCCGGCTCACATGGGTTAAAGATCTAAATCCTGAGTCAGGATCCGCAAGTCCAAGGTCTTGGTTAATCCAGACCTACATGTCTGTGAGTTAGTAGAAATGCTGCAGATTCAAACGGGTCGGATTAAAAACTGCCCGGGGATTGGGTCGTACGTACATTTACATATGTGTCGCTTACAAAACAAGCAGTAACAGTATTCTTGTTATTCAGATCAGTTTTCCAGCACCTAACTTGTTCCACAGTCTCTGCTCTGTTTCAGCATTTCTGTTCTCAAATCATTTGGCTTGTTCATTACATTCAAAATGTTCGGCTCGTTCGGGACATTCAAAATGTTTGGCTCATTTGGGACATTCAAAACGTTCAGCTCGTTTGGGACATTCAAAACGTTCAGCTCGTTCAGGACATTTAAAACTTTTGGCTCGTACTGGACATTCAAAACATTTGGCTCGTTAGGGACATTCAAAACGTTCAGCTCGTTCGGGACATTCAAAATGTTCGACTCGTTCGGGACATTTAAAACGTTTGGCTCGTACTGGACATTCAAAACATTTGGCTCGTTAGGGACATTTAAAACGTTTGGCTTGTTCTGGACATTCAAAATGTTCGACTCGTTCGGGACATTTAAAACATTTGGCTCGTTAGGGACATTTAAAACGTTTGGCTCTTTCAGGACATTCGAAACATTTGACTCAGTGGGGACATTTAAAATGTTCGGCTCGTTCGGGACATTTAAAACGTTCGGCTCATTCAGGACATTCAAAACATTCGACTCAGTGGGGACATTTAAAATGTTCGGCTCATTCTGGACATTTAAAACATTTAGCTCGTTAGGGACATTTAAAACGTCCGGCTCATTCAGGACATTCAAAACATTTGACTCAGTGGGGACATTTAAAACATTCGGCTCATTCGGGACATTTAAAACGTTCGGCTCATTCAGGACATTCAAAACATTCGACTCAATGGGGTCATTTAAAATGTTCGGCTCGTTCGGGACATTCAAAATGTTCTACTCGTTCGGGACATTTAAAACGTTCAACTCGTTCGGGACATTTAAAACGTTCGGCTCGTTCGGGACATTTAAAACCTTCGGCTCGTTTGGGACATTTAAAATGTTCGGCTCGTTCGGGACATTTAAAACATTCGGCTCGTTAGGGACATTTATAACGTTCGGCTCGTTCGGGACATTTAAAACGTTCGGCTCGTTGGGGACATTTAAAACGTTCGGCTCGTTCGGGACATTCCTGCTGTGACTTCTGGTTGTGCTAGTTTTACTTTTTGAAGTATGTAGCTTTGTTGGCCATGTTTTTCCTCATAGAAAATGAATGGAGCTCTCTTCACATCCTTCAAACCCTTCAGCTGTTTAAAACCTGTTACTGCTCATTTCAGCTCCTTTCTGTTAGTTTATTTTGGCTAATTTCAGCTTTCTTCTACTGAACTTATCTTCTTTCAGCCATTTTTAGCTACTTTTATTTTATTTATTTGCTACTTGGCACTTTTTGTGGTTTGTTCTTTCTTGGGTTGATTTCTAGTTTCAGCTTTATTTAGTTAATTCCAGGTTTTTGTCATCTATTCAGCTGTTTCTGCTCATTTCTGCTGTTTTTCAGCAGATTTCAGCTTTTATTTTCCTGCTTTCGGCTGTTTTAAGTTCAGCTCTGTAGCTGTTCAGGGAGGAAGTCCTGGACAGACGGATTAGTGTTACAACCCGGGCTCTCTTTAACAGAACATCAAACAGAACCCGGCGGTACGTTTCCA
Source organism: Garcialebias charrua (assembly GCA_038048925.1). NCBI lineage: Eukaryota > Metazoa > Chordata > Actinopteri > Cyprinodontiformes > Rivulidae > Garcialebias > Garcialebias charrua. The sequence continues at coordinate 40,214 of JBBPBX010007820.1, read as the reverse complement.
GAACCACGCCGCGTGGTCCAATCACATCTCCTTGCTCATCCGGCGCCGGTTGCCATGGAGACGGTGAGGTCTGAGAAGTGGAGCAACGGTTTGGCACGTAGCTCGTTTTTTATAAATGTGTTTATTTTGCTCTGCCTCTGCAGCGGGACCAGAACCCGACCAGCTGGACCCTCGCCTGCTCAGATCTATAAAGTCCATCCTCTTCTGGTTCTAAAGACCAAGCGGGTCTGGTCCTCTCGGGTTCTGAATGATTCAGATCAAACCTCAACTGATTCCACTCTGTCATTTGTTAAACAGAAGCTGGATCCAGAACCAGCAGAACCTCCTTTAGAACCTGAACCCTTACTGGTTCTCTGTAGGACTTCTTCTGTCTTTCTCCTGGTTCTAATTGTGTTCTGGTCCACTTTTCTTTCCATCATTGAGGGTTCTGCTCAGCTTTGAAGCTCCTCCACAGCATCTCAGTCAAGTTCAGGTTCTGAACTCAAACTGGACCTTGGTCCTGTTCTTTCTGACCCGTTCTGTTATAGATCAGCTGCTGGGTTTTGGATCATGGTCCTGTTGGTCCCAGTTTGGTTTAAGCTTGTTTGACTCCAGAACTCTTTTTGGTCTACAGAGGAGTTCTGTTCCACTCAGTGACTGACAGGAGCCCAAACCATCAGCCCTCCACCACCGTGCTGAAAGCTGGGAGGAGCTGTTTGCTGCAGTGCATTCTGGGTAAACGTCTGTCCTCTGGTTTAGTTCTGGTCCAGAAGTCTTGTGGTTTCTTCAGATGAAACTACAAATCTCTGGAGCCAAGGAGATATTCAGGATGGAGCGGTAGATCTGCAGTAGTGAGGCTGTTGCTCCAGTCTGTTGTGGTGAATTAGCTGAAATAAAGGCAAAGCTCTGGACTTATGCTCCATCGATGTTCTGACCTTCACCTGGGGTTGTCAGGCGTGGATCCTGACTATGCAGATCTGGATCCAAGTGGCTGAGATGATCTTCTTCCGTTGGTGGGTCGGGCCGGGCCTCCAAGATGAGTTGAGGAACTCGCTGCTGCTCGGCATGAACCGGGTCAGCTGGTGTAGTTTCCTAAATGTCTCCTCCTGGAGGTTTTCTGAGTTTGTCCTACTGGGAGGCCCACGGTTCTACCTGAACAGAACACCTTACAGGTGGAGGAACACAGAAGGTCCAATTATTCTAAACCAAGAGACTGTTGATTTGTTTTCATCTGTTGGTAAGAATCTTCTGGAGTTTTCTAAACTGATCCAAGGTCAATCTCTTAACTGATCCAAGGTCAGTCTCTTAACTGATCTAAGGTCAGTCTCTTAACTGATCTGAGGTCAGTCTCTTAACTGATCTGAGGTCAGTCTCTTAACTGATCTGTCAGTCTCTTAACTGATCTGAGGTCAGTCTCTTAACTGATCTGAGGTCAGTCTCTTAACTGATCTGAGGTCAGTCTCTTAACTGATCTGAGGTCAGTCTCTTAACTGATCTAAGGTCAGTCTCTTAACTGATCTGAGGTCAGTCTCTTAACTGATCTAAGGTCAGTCTCTTAACTGATCTGAGGTCAGTCTCTTAACTGATCTGAGGTCAGTCTCTTAACTGATCTGAGGTCAGTCTCTTAACTGATCTGAGGTCAGTCTCTTAACTGATCTGAGGTCAGTCTCTTAACTGATCTGAGGTCAGTCTCTTAACTGATCTGAGGTCAGTCTCTTAACTGATCTAAGGTCAGTCTCTTAACTGATCTGAGGTCAGTCTCTTAACTGATCTAAGGTCAGTCTCTTAACTGATCTGAGGTCAGTCTCTTAACTGATCTAAGGTCAGTCTCTTAACTGATCTGAGGTCAGTCTCTTAACTGATCTGAGGTCAGTCTCTTAACTGATCTGAGGTCAGTCTCTTAACTGATCTGAGGTCAGTCTCTTAACTGATCTGAGGTCAGTCTCTTAACTGATCTGAGGTCAGTCTCTTAACTGATCTGAGGTCAGTCTCTTAACTGATCTGAGGTCAGTCTCTTAACTGATCTGAGGTCAGTCTCTTAACTGATCTGAGGTCAGTCTCTTAACTGATCTGAGGTCAGTCTCTTAACTGATCTAAGGTCAGTCTCTTAACTGATCTAAGGTCAATCTCTTAACTGATCTGAGGTCAGTTCTCTAAACTGATCTAAGGTCAGTCTCTTAACTGATCTGAGGTCAGTTCTCTAAACTGATCTGAGGTCAGTTCTCTAAACTGATCTGAGGTCAGTTCTCTAAACTGATCTGAGGTCAGTTCTCTAAACTGATCTGAGGTCAGTTCTCTAAACCGATCGGAGGTCAGTTCTCTAAACTGAGTGAGTGGTTAGTTTTCTAAAATATCTGAACTGATCTGAGGTCAGTTCTCTAAACCGATCGGAGGTCAGTTCTCTAAACTGAGTGAGTGGTTAGTTTTCTAAAATATCTGAACTGATCTGAGGTCAGTTCTCTAAACTGAGTGAGTGGTTAGTTTTCTAAAATATCTGAACTGATCTGATGTCAGTTTTCTAAACTGATCGGAGGTCATGTTTGCGTGGCGCTTGTTAGCATAGTGCTAGTTAGCATTGCAATAGTTAGCATGATGATAGTTGGCATGGTGATAGTTAGCATGGTACTAGTTAGCATGGCAGTAGTTAGCGTATGATAGTTAGCATGTGCTAGTTGGCGAGATACTTGTTAGCATGGCGCTAGTTAGCATGATGATAGTTAGCGTGATGATAGTTAGCATGATGATAGTTGGCATGGTGATAGTTGGCATGTACTAGTTAGCATGGCAGTAGTTAGCATTTGATAGTTAGCATGTGCTAGTTGCCGATATACTAGTTAGCATTGCGCTATTTAGCGATGTGCTAATGGTAAATGTATTTAAAGAGCTCTGCTTCAAACTGAAAACTTCCAACCTGTGTTGACATTAAATCTTGTTTTTTCGTCAAGTTTGCAGTTTATTGGAGTAAAAGTGCTTCAGTTTAAAGGAGAAATGAAAAGTGTTTTTAAGCTAATAGTAGTCTAATGAAAAGCATAAAATAAGCTTGTTGAGAAATTTTCACAAGTCAAAAATGTCATCCTAACTCAAATTTAGACTTTGCAAAGTGAAAAAATTCTCATCTGGTGTTTTTGACCCCCCTCCCCCTGCCTGCTCTCCGTCCCCTGAATATGACATAGGCAGTGCAATGGTCGTCCCTCATACAGTAATATTAGTGTGTGTATCTAGTTGTGGACAAAAAGATTTCAGTGTGTAGCAATTAGGGATGCAGCAAAAAAAATCTATTTTTTAAAGAATCAAGATTCTTAGTCCTGGCGATTCAGAATCGATTCTAAAAGCCCCAAAATCTATTTTAAAACTTTTTTTAAAATTTATATTGTATTTTTACCGCTCCTGTGCATTCGGCCGCTGTAGAATTTTGGCCGTGTAGGGCCACCGTAGTTAGTTAGCCAGGCAGCTCCCTGCTAGCAAGGAGGGAGACAGCATGTTTCAACTTGCTCCTTCATCTTTAAAAATCATTTTAGATCCTACTATGTTCTGGGGAAGACAGAGCTTAACAAGACATTGGTAACTGTTTCAGGACATTTTCAACACCCCCATTTCCACGTTAGCATACGGCGCTAGCATGCTAACGTTAGCATACGGCGCTAGCATGCTAACGTTAGCATGCGGCGGCTAACGCACAGCTATTCGTATTTCCAGGATAGAAATGCCCATTAATGCACTAAATCACCAAACTGTTTTTGACAAACTAAAGTGATATCCTTCAGATTCAAAAAAGTCTTCTGCTTCCATTTTAAATGACAGACAAGAGGACAGTAATGATGGGTTTATAGCATCAGTGTTATTGTAAGATAGCAAAGGAGGTCTTAATTGTGTCATAAAAGTGCGTCCAGAAAATGACTACAGAAATCACTGCACTTCAGCATGTAGCAGGAAAAATGTAAAAAACTATTTCTTTAAGCTACTGACTTGAAAAAAGCATACTAAGTATGTTTATGTGTGTTGTTTACTATATGAAATTCTTGTTATATCGATTTTTTCAGATTTGATTACATTTCTCCTTTAAGTGTTTCTGTTTGAGCTCGAAGCATCAGTGAACCTTCCAATTATGGTTTAATGTTTTTGTTTTCATTTCTGGGTGAGCTACAAGAAGTTTTGTTTTTATGAAACTAAAACCTGCTCCAAACAAAAACTCTCACTTGATTTTCATCCCACTAACGAACCCGAACAGATGACGGTCTCGGTCCGTGTCCGTCCTTTAGCTGCGTGTTCACGCTAAGCTAACGGCCTCTGGCTCCAACCTGGAGCTCAGGATGTGATCAATAGATCTGCTCATTGATCGCTTCCATCTTCCTGCTCAGAGATCATAAACAGATGTTTGAAACCAGGGTTTTAACATTTTCCTCTCCTCGTGTCCCGACAGATGCAGCTGCTCGACAAGTTTCCCATCGAGGGGGGCCAGAAAGACCCCAAGAAGAGGATCATTCCATTCCTCCCAGGTAATAGTCTGATCCTGCAGCTCCAGTTATCTGGACTGGCTCTCTCATTAAAAATGCATGAGTGGCACTCGTGGGGCGCCGTACTCAGCTGATGAGGCAGAATCTGGGACTTCTCACCTGGATTGTTTATCTTCACCGCCAACGGGAGAGAGGCGATAATGTGTTTTATCTGTCAGTTAGCAAAATATCCCATGAATCACTGGACATGTCTCAACATGTAATCCCTGGATGGACGAGTGCAAATTAACCTTGATCGTCTGTCCAGTTAAAGATGGCCGCCGTCACTTCAAACACTAAAGTACCTTTAACTTTACAGATGTGGAGTCGTGGTGTGTAACGTTTCTACAGTTTGACCCAAACGGCTCCACGTCCGTTCTCCACGTCACATGACCTGGGCCGGGCGATGTGCATTAACCTTTGTCCTCAACATGTGACACGCGTGGGACTCAGACCGTTGGTTCTGGACTGAGGCTGCGTCACGTAATCAGTCCGCCTGGTTCTGCTGCAGCTGAGGTTCTTCAGCAGCTGAGGTTCTGCAGCAGCTGAGGTTCTTCAGCAGCTGAGGTTCTGCAGCAGCTGAGGTTCTGCAGCAGCTGAGGTTCTGCAGCAGCTGAGGTTCTTCAGCAGCTGAGGTTCTGCAGCAGCTGAGGTTCTGCAGCAGCTGAGGTTCTGCAGCAGCTGAGGTTCTGCAGCAGCTGAGGTTCTGCAGCAGCCGAGGTTCTGCAGCAGCTGAGGTTCTGCAGCAGCCGAGGTTCTTCAGCAGCCGAGGTTCTGCAGCAGCTGAGGTTCTGCAGCAGCTGAGGTTCTGCAGCAGCTGAGGTTCTGCAGCAGCTGAGGTTCTTCAGCAGCCGAGGTTCTGCAGCAGCTGAGGTTCTGCAGCAGCCGAGGTTCTTCAGCAGCCGAGGTTCTGCAGCAGCTGAGGTTCTGCAGCAGCTGAGGTTCTGCAGCAGCTGAGGTTCTTCAGCAGCTGAGGTTCTGCAGCAGCTGAGGTTCTGCAGCAGCTGAGGTTCTTCAGCAGCTGAGGTTCTTCAGCAGCTGAGGTTCTGTTGATCTAAATCTCTTCAGTTTTTTCTGAACAATCTGCCATTTTTTTTCCAACAGTTTGTTTTGGTAAACACTTCATTTGGGTCCTCCGGCCTCTTCATGATCCCACGTTCAGCTGCTCCTCCTCCTCCTCCTCCTCCTCCTGAGAATCATTTTC
>JBBPBX010007820.1:11734-34393 GCA_038048925.1 Garcialebias charrua | reverse complement strand
CTGAGAATCATTTTCATGAGATCCTCCAAAATTCTAATAATCTGTTTACATAAGAAAGATGGTGGACTTGGAGTTATGAAGGGCCATCTCAGAGTTAACATGAGGCAAATATTATTCAGACTTCTGCTACATGTGCAGAATCCAGTTTTCAGCCTTTTAACCTGCAGCTAGAAAACTGACCTCAGATCAGTTTAGAAAACTGACCTCAGATCAGTTTAGAAAACTGACCTCAGATCAGTTTAGAAAACTGACCTCAGATCAGTTCCGATCAGTTGGAAAACTGACCTCAGATCAGTTTAGAAAACTTACCTCAGATCAGTTCAGATCAGTTGGGAAACTGACCTCAAAACGCAAGAGAAACGCAATTTCGGTCCTGTGTATGTCCTGTACAGTACATATTGCAGATCTGACAATAAAGTTGACTTTGACTTTGAAATCAGTTTAGAAAACTGACCTCAGATCAGTTGGAAACAGACCTCAAATCAGTTTTGAAAAACTGACCTCCGATCAGTTGGAGAACTGACCTATCAGTTCAGAGAACTGACCCTCAGATCAGTTTAGAAAACTGACCTCAGATCAGTTCCAATCAGTTGGAAAACTGACCTCAGATCAGTTTAAAAAAATGACCTCAAATTAGTTAGAACTGACCTCCGATCAGTTGGAAAACACCTCAAATCAGTTTAGAAAACTGACCTCAAATCAGTTTACAAAAACTGACCTTAAATTAGTTAGAACTGACCTCCAATCAGTTGGAAAACTGACCTCAAATCAGTTTAGAAAACTGACCTCAGATCAGTTTAGAAAACATGTCGGATCAGTTCAGATTTTTTAGAAAACTAACCTTATCAGTACCTTGATGTATGCTCAATAATCCAGGTAGAAAAATCAAAAAAAAAAAAGCTAAGTCTGGTCCTCTGGACATTCAAAAAACAAAACAAAGCAAAAAAAAAAAAAAAAAAAACAACAACTGTAGAAACGTTTCGTTTTTTTGTCCGAAAGACTTCCTCAGTCTGAGCCAGGAAGGAACCCAGACACAGACCAGTGGTCGTTCCGTATGTTGCGGGAGTTTCAGAGAAACTGAGACGTTTATTTTCTAAACACAACGTCCCAGTGGCTTTGAAACCCCAAAATACATTACGGCAAAGACTGGTTCATCCCAAAGATCCAGTCCCCCGGCACAAACAGAGTAATATTGTGTATGCTGTTCAGTGTCAGGAGGGCTGTGATCAGTCTTATATCAGGGAAACTAAACAGCCACTGGCCAAAAGGATGGCCCAGCACAGAAGATCAACATCATCAGGTCAGGACTCTGCGGTCTACACTCATCTCCAGGTCAGCGGTCACTCTTTCAGGGATGAAGATGTTCACATCCTTGATAGAGAGGAACAGTGGAGGAACTCTGCTCACATATGATTGTACAGCCACACATCCAGGCTGTCATATTGTTAAGTTTGCAGATGATACAGCGGTGGTGGGATGCATCACAAACAATGATGAGTCCAGCTACAGACAGGAGGTGGAACACCTGGAGAGCTGGTGCAAAGAGAATAATCTTCACATGAATGTGAAGAAGACAAAGGAGATGATTGTGGACTTCAGAAGGAACAAACACACCCATGCCCCACTGAACATAGGTGGATCTGCGGTGGAGGTGGTCTCCAGCTACAAATACTTGGGTGTACACTTGAATGATAACCTCAGCTGGAGCAACAACACCACCAGCCTGATCAAGAAAGGTCATCAGAGACTCTACTTCCTCAGACGGCTGAGACGAGCTGGTCTGAGCAGCCCAGTCCTCACCTCCTTCTACAGGTGTGCAGTGGAGAGCATCCTGTGCTCCAGCATCAACGTGTGGCATGGAGGCTGCACAGTTGAAGAGAGGAAAGCTCTGCAGAGAGTGGTGAAGGCTGCACAGAAGTCTGTTGGAGTCAGTCTCCCCACCATCACAGACATTTACACCTCCAGATGCAGGAAAAGAGCCACCTGCATCATGAAAGACCTCACTCATCCAGCACACTCACTCTTTGCCCCACTCCCCTCAGGACGGAGGTTGAGGAGCATCAAGTGTAGAACCACTAGACTGAGGAACAGCTTCTACCCTGAGGCTGTTAGACTCATGAATAAATAAAAATAAAATAAAAAATAAACACTGCAAAATATCACATCATACTGATGCTGATCTGTTTTCTTGTTGCTGTATTCATCTGTGTTCATCTGTGACCATCTGCTCATACAAACTCATGTTCGTGCTGCTGTGTATTACTAGTTGATGCTTTTCTTAGTTAGCTGTGTATTACTAGTTGATGCTTTTCTTAGTTAGTTCTAGATGTTATTACTGTTTTTCTCTTTCATTTGTTGTTGGATGTAACTGGGACCTCGTGTACATAATCTCGTTTTCATCTCATGTACCACATGCGGTGCAAATGACAATAAAGACTCTCTGACTCTGACTCTGACTCTGAAAGACCTCACTCACCCAGCACACTCACTCTTTGCCCCACTCCCCTCAGGACGGAGGTTGAGGAGCATCAAATGTAGAACCACTAGACTGAGGAACAGCTTCTACCCTGAGGCTGTTAGACTCATGAATAAATAAATAATAAGAATAAACACTGCAAAATATCACATCATGCTGATGCTGATCTGTTTTCTTGTTGCTGTGTTCATCTGTGACCATCTGCTCATACAGACTCATGTTCGTGCTGCTGTTTATAATGATGTTTTTCTACTACATTAGGGCTTAGTGTATTACTAGTTGATGTTTTTCTTAGTTAATTCTAGATGTTATTACTGTTTTTCTCTTGCATTTGTTGTTGGATGTAACTGGGACCCCGTGTACATAATCTCGTTTTCATCACATGTACCACATGCGGTGCAAATGACAATAAAGACTCTCTGACTCTCAATGGTTTGAGAGAGGAGTAAAGGAGGCCATCTTTGTGAAAAGAAACCGTCCATCGTTGAACAGAGGTGGAGGCCTCCGTTCAACTGTCCCCCTCTTACAATGCTGTTATTGCTAGTATCACTCAGCCCTCTGTGAATAGCAAACAACCATCAGGGTGCTAACGATCCATCGTTAGGCTGATGGTCCTCCTTGATCATGTGAGCAGCTGGTTTCGGCTGTCATCAGCAAACTGGTTGATCCACTGTGAGAGGGTGCTATTTATAAGACTGAGCTGAATACAGCATCTCAGACTGAGGAAGTCTTTTGGACGAAAGACGAAACATTTCTACATTTTTTTTTGTTTTGTTTTTTGAATGTCCAGAGGACCAGACTTAGCTTTTTAGATAACCTGATCGGTTTAGAAAACTGACCTCTGATCAGTTTAGAAAACTGCTGTCAGATCAGTTGGAAACTGACCTCAAATCAGTTTAGAAAACTGACCTCAGATCAGTTCAGATTTTTTAGAAAGCTAACCTGATCGGTTTAGAAAATGACCTCCGATCAGTTTAGAAAACTGCTGTCAGATCAGTTGGAAACTGACCTCAAATCAGTTTAGAAAACTGACCTCAGATCAGTTCAGATTTTTTAGAAAACGAACATGATCAGTTCCCCATCAGATCAGTTCAGCCTCCGGGAGGAGGCCCAGGGGAAGACCCAGGACACGCTGGAGGGTCTATGTTTCTCGGCTGGCCTGGGAACGCCTTGGGGTTCCCACGAAGGAGCTGGCCCAAGTGGCTGGGGAGATGGAAGTCTGGGCCTCCTTACTTAGGCTACTACCCCCGCGACCCGACCCCGGATAAGCGGAAGAAAATGGATGGATGGATGGATGGATGGAACCTGATCAGTTTAGAAAACTGACCTCAGATCAGTTCAGATTTTTTATAAAACTAACCTGATCAGTTTAAAAAACTGACCTCCGATCAGTTTAGAAAACTGATGTCAGATCATGGCCGAGGGCGGGGACCCTGGCGGTCTGATCCTCGGCTACAGAAGCTGGCCATTGGGACATGGAATGTCACCTCTCTGGTGGGGAAGGAGCCTGAGCTAGTGTGTGAGGTTGAGAGGTTCCGGCTAGAAATAGTCGGACTCACCTCAACGCATGGCTCTGGCTCTGGAACCAGTTTCCTTGAGAGGGGTTGGACACTCTTCTACTCTGGAGTTGCCCCTGGTGAGAGGCGCCGAGCAGGAGTGGGCATACTTGTTGCCCCCCATCTTGGTGCCTGTACGTTGGGGTTCACCCCGGTGAACGAGAGGGTAGCCTCCCTTCGCCTACGTGTGGGGGGACGGGCTCTGACTGTTGTTTGTGCCTATGCGCCAAACGGCAGCGCAGATTACCCACCCTTTTTGGAGTCCTTGGAGGGGGTATTGGAGAGTGCGCCTCCTGGGGACTCCCTTGTTCTGCTGGGGGACTTCAACGCTCACGTGGGCAATGACAGTGAGACCTGGAGGGGTGTGGTTGGGAGGAACGGCCCCCCTGATCTGAACCCGAGTGGTGTTTTGTTGTTGGACTTCTGTGCTCGTCATGGATTGTCCATAACGAACACCATGTTCAGGCATAAGGGTGTACATATGTGCTCTTGGCACCAGGACACCCTAGGTCGCAGTTCGATGATCGACTTTGTTGTCGTCTCATCTGATCTGCGGCCGCATGTCCTGGACACTCGGGTGAAGAGAGGGGCGGAGCTGTCAACTGACCACTACCTGGTGGTGAGTTGGCTCCGATGGTGGGGGAGGATGCCGGTCAGACCTGGCAGACCCAAACGTATTGTGAGGGTCTGCTGGGAACGTCTGGCAGAGTCTCCCGTAAGACGGAGCTTTAACTCCCACCTCCGGGAGAGCTTTGAACACGTTCCGAGGGAGGCGGGGGACATTGAGTCCGAGTGGGCCATGTTCCGCGCCTCTATTGTCGAGGCAGCTTATCAGAGTTGTGGCCGCAAGGTTGTTGGTGCCTGTCGTGGTGGCAACCCTCGAACCCGGTGGTGGACACCGGCGGTGAGGGATGCTGTCAGGCTGAAGAAGGAGTCCTATTGGGCCTTTTTGGCCTGTGGGACCCCGGAAGCAGCAGATAGGTACCGACAGTCCAAGCGGCATGCGGCTCGGGTGGTTGCTGAGGCAAAAACTCGGGCGTGGGAGGAGTTCGGAGAGGCCATGGAGAATGACTTCCGTACGGCTTCGAGGCGATTCTGGTCCACCATCCGGCGTCTCAGGGGGGGAAAGCGGTACGCGACCAACACCATTTATGGTGGGGATGGCGTGCTGTTGACCTCAACTCGGGATGTTGTGAGTCGGTGGGCGGAGTACTTCGAAGACCTCCTCAATCCTACTGGCACGTCTTCCACTGAGGAAGCGGAGCCTGGGGACTTTGGGTCGGGCTCTCCAATCTCTGGTGCTGAGGTCACCGAGGTGGTTAAAAAGCTCCGCGGTGGCAGGGCTCCGGGGGTGGATGAGATTCGCCCTGAGTTCCTTAGGGCTCTGGATGTTGTGGGGTTGTGTTGGCTTACGCGACTCTGCAATATCGCGTGGACATCGGGGGCAGTTCCCTTGGATTGGCAGACTGGGGTGGTGGTTCCCCTATTCAAAAAGGGGGACCGTAGGGTGTGTTCCAACTATAGGGGGATCACACTCTTAAGCCTCCCTGGTAAGGTCTATTCAGGGGTTCTGGAGAGGAGGGTCCGTCGGATAGTCGAACCTCGGATTCAGGAGGAGCAGTGTGGTTTTCGTGCTGGTCGTGGAACACTGGACCAGCTCTACACCCTCAACAGGGTCCTGGAGGGCGCGTGGGAGTTTGCCCAACCAGTTTACATGTGCTTTGTGGACTTGGAAAAGGCATTCGACCGCGTCCCTCGGGGGGTTCTGTGGGGGGTACTCCGGGAGTATGGGGTACCAGGCCCATTGATATGGGCTGTTAGGTCCCTGTACGACCGGTGTCAGAGCTTGGTCCGCATTGCCGGCAGTAAGTCAGGCTCGTTTCCAGTGAGAGTTGGACTCCGCCAAGGTTGCCCTTTGTCACCGATTCTGTTCATAACTTTTATGGACAGAATTTCTAGGCGCAGCCAAGGTGTTGAGAGGATCCGTTTTGGTGGCCTTAGAATCGCTTCTCTGTTTTTTGCAGATGATGTGGTCCTATTGGCTTCATCAGATCGTGATCTACAGCTTTCACTGGAGCGGTTTGCAGCCGAGTGTGATGCGGCCGGGATGAGGATCAGTTCCTCCAAATCCGAGGCCATGGTCTTGAGCCGGAAAAGGGTAGCATGCCCTCTCCGGGTCGGGGAGGAGGTCCTGCCCCAAGTGGAGGAGTTTAAGTATCTCGGGGTCTTGTTCACGAATGAGGGAAAACTGGAGCGTGAGATCGATAGGCGGATAGGTGCAGCATCCGCAGTGAAGCGGGCGCTGTACCGGTCTGTCGTGGTGAAGAGAGAGCTGAGTCGAAAGGCAAAGCTCTCAATTTACCGATCGATCTACGTTCCCACCCTCATCTATGGTCATGAGCTTTGGGTTGTGACCGAAAGAACGAGATCTCGGATACAAGCGGCTGAAATGAGTTTTCTCCGCAGGGTGTCTGGACTCTCCCTTAGAGATAGGGTGAGAAGCTCAGTCATCCGGGAGGGACTCGGAGTAGAGCCGCTGCTTCTCCACATCGAGAGGAGCCAGTTGAGGTGGCTCGGGCATCTGGTTAGGATGCCTCCTGGACGCCTCCCTGGGGAGGTGTTCCGGGCATGTCCCACCGGGAGGAGGCCCAGAGGAAGACCCAGGACACGCTGGAGGGACTATGTTTCTCGGCTGGCCTGGGAACGCCTTGGGATTCCCCCAGAGGAGCTGCTCCATGTGGCTGGGGAGAGGGAAGTCTGGGCCTCCCTACTTAGGCTGCTACCCCCGCGACCCGACCCCGGATAAGCGGACGAAAATGGATGGATGGATGGATGGATGGATGTGTCAGATCAGTTCAGATCAGTTGGAAAACTGTACGTACCTCCGATCAGTTTAGAAAACTGACCTCCGATCAGTTCAGATCAGTTGGGAAACTGACCTCAGATCAGGTCAGAGAACTGACCTCAGATCAGTTTACTGACCTCCGATCAGTTCAGAGAACTGACCTCAGATCATTTTAGAAAACTGACCGATCAACTGATCGGTCAATTTTCTGAGCAGAGAGTGACCTCCGATCAGTTCAGAGAACTGACCTCCGATAACTGACCTCAGATCTCAGATCAGTTTAGAGAACTGACCTCAGATCAGTTTAGAGAGCTCACCTCAGATCAGTTTAGAGAACTGACCTCAGATCAGTTTAGAGACTGACCTCCGATTATAGAGTCTGACCTCAGATCAGTTTAGAAAACTGACCTCAGATCAGTTGGAAAATTGACCTCAGATCAGTTGGAAAATTGACCTCAGATCAGTTTAGGGAACTGACCTCTGATCAGTTTAGCGACTGACCTCAGATCAGTTTAGATAACTGACCGACCTCAGATCAGTTTAGAGACTGACCTCCGATTATAGAGACTGACCTCAGATCAGTTTAGAGATCTGACCTCAGATCAGTTTAGAGAACTGACCTCAGATCAGTTTAGAGACTGACCTCCGATTATAGAGACTGATCTCAGATCAGTTTAGAGAGCTGACCTCAGATCAGTTTAGAGAACTGACCTCAGATCAGTTTAGAGACTGACCTCCGATTATAGAGACTGACCTCAGATCAGTTTAGAGATCTGACCTCAGATCAGTTTAGAGATCTGACCTCAGATCAGTTTAGAGACTGACAGATCAGTTTAGAGACTGACCTCAGATCGGTTTAGAGAACTGACCTCAGATCAGTTTAGAGACTGACCTCAGATCAGTTTAGAGACTGACCTCAGATCGGTTTAGAGAACTGACCTCAGATCAGTTTAGAGAACTGACCTCAGCTCAGTTTAGAGAACTGACCTCAGATCAGTTTAGAGACTGACCTCCGATTATAGAGACTGACCTCAGATCAGTTTAGAAAACTGACCTCAGATCAGTTTAGAGACTGACCTCCGATTATAGAGACTGACCTCAGATCAGTTTAGAGATCTGACCTCTGATCAGTTTAGAGACTGACCTCAGATCAGTTTAGAGACTGACCTCAGATCGGTTTAGAGAACTGACCTCAGATCAGTTTAGAGAACTAACCTCAGATCAGATTAGAGAACTGACCTCAGATCACCCTGATGCATGCTCAATAATCCAAGTAGAAAAATCTAAAAAAGCTAAGTCTGGTCCTCTGGACATTCAAAAAACAAAACAAAACAAAAAAAATTGTAGAAATGTTTTGTCTTTCGTCTGAAAGACCTCCTCAGTCTGAGATGCTGTATTCAGCTCAGTCTTATGAATAGCACCCTCTCACAGTGGATCAACCAGTTTGTTGCTGAGCAGCTGGTGTCAGCTGTCATGAGTAAACTGGTTGATCCACTGTGAGAAGGTGCTATTTATAATGCCGGGTACACAGCAAACGCGTTTTGAGCAGTCAAAGCAGCTAGTTTACATGCAAAGTCTATGGTGGCCGCGCATCTAGGAGCAGCGCAGCGTGCTGCGGCACGTTTTGAGCAGTTTGAGCAGTGCGCAAGGTAGCGGCAGGGTGCGGCAGCTCCTTTTCCGTGCATGCGGTACGTCCAGAGCAGCGGCTGCTCAAGTTCAACAAATTGAACTTTTACCTACTTTGGCTGCTCGCCGCGTAGCAGCAACCAATCGGGAGAGACTCTGCTATGTGATGATGCATCGACGACGGGACGGAAGTAGGTGGGCACCGCGTGACGTATTAAAAGAATGGACGAAAAACACCAAAATGCAAACGCCTCTGTATACATAGTTCCCAGACACGCCCCCAGTATTGCGCAAACCGGTTTTCGCACCACAGCTGAAGGCAGAGAAGGCAAAGATGGCGAACGAGCAGAGCAAATTATACGGACAAAAACACGAGCTACCACAGCTTCACCAAGGAACAATAGCAAAATGGCAGTGGTCGGAGTTAAATGAGTTTGAGAAAGAAATCATGGCAGACGAATCAGACAACTTGTCACAAAGTAGTTACTCCGATATCATTAATTATTTAATTATTACAAGGAGCGAGCGCACACCGGCTTCACAGCGCAGAGCTTCACAGCTTTAAATCCAAAAAAGATGTGTAAACTGTCTCAATCAGATCTAACCAGCTAAAAAAAGGTTTAACTAAAATAACACACAGCCAACAAACAGTCCAAGCTGAACACAGACCAGAACCAGCACTTTTGAGTCTTACCGTGTTGGAAGTTAGCATGTTGTTAGCATCTGGAGCGTGGCTCGCGGGAGCTCAGGTCGGACGGCGTGGATCCGTCGCGGCCGCGGGGGCACGTCCCATGGGACCGACGCGTCGCCCGCACGACTTGGCTCCCGTCCTCCTTCTCCAACTGGGACGGTCTCCCCGCCGGTCCTGGTGGACCGTGAGGAGGCCATTGTCGCGTTAGCGAGATGCTAAGCTAACAGCATGCAAGACGGTTTGCTAAATAATGAAAAAAAAAAAAACCCAGCTCTAACACACAGACAGTTGTACTCTAACATTGTTCTGAAAATGATTTATGTAGAATATTTTGTTTACCGGCCAAAAGGACGACGTATTCTGAGCAGATCCTTCAGAGCAGGCTCAGAGAGAGGAGCTGCAGTCCAGCTTCTCCGATGAGATAAATCCTTCACGTTTACTTTTTTTTTGATTAACTGAAACCTGCGCGCTGCCCAAACGTCTACCCGACTGGAACACCCACTGACACAACACGAAGTAACCATTGCAATTAATTAGAAATTAACACAAAAAAAAAAACGTGAAAAATGAACATCCATTAGACCGCGCTGTCCCCTGTTCTGACTTTCAAAATGAGGGTCCACCCGGAAGTAAGACGGATGTGACGTCACATGGGAACTATGTATTGTGGGGTGAATCCAGAATCGGCGTTGTGCACGGCGTCTGCGTGCTGCTGCTTTGTTGATTAAATACAACAAAGCAATTCTTTGGATTACGTCCGCCATTTCATAGACCGGAAAAAAACAAACCCGACCGGAAAAGGACCAAGACGCTCCTCCCACTGCGCGTCTTCAGACGCGTTCGGTGTGAACAGACATCTGTTGACAAGCAGCCAACACCGCTCGTCGGGAGCGTTTTTTGCTGCTCAAGACGCGTTTGGTGGGAACCCGGGCATAAGACTGAGCTGAATACAGCATCTCAGACTGAGGAAGTCTTTCGGACAAAAGACGAAACGTTTCTACCTTTTTTGTTTTGTTTTTTGAATGTCCAGAGGACCAGACTTTTAGCTTTTTAGATGACCTCAGATCAGTTTAGAGAACTGACCTCTGATCAGTTTAGAGAACTGACCTCTGATCAGTTTAGAGAACTGACCTCTGATCAGTTTAGAGAACTGACCTCTGATCAGTTTAGAGAACTGACCTCAGATCAGTTTAGAGAACTGACCTTTGATCAGTTTAGAGAACTGACCTCAGATCAGTTTAGAGAACTGACCTCTGATCAGTTTAGAGAACTGACCTCTGATCAGTTTAGAGAACTGACCTCTGATCAGTTTAGAGAACTGACCTCTGATCAGTTTAGAGAACTGACCTCAGATCAGTTTAGAGAACTGACCTCAGATCAGTTTAGAGAACTGACCTCTGATCAGTTTAGAGAACTGACCTCTGATCAGTTTAGAGAACTGACCTCAGATCAGTTTAGAGAACTGACCTCTGATCAGTTTAGAGAACTGACCTCAGATCAGTTTAGAGAACTGACCTCTGATCAGTTTAGAGAACTGACCTCAGATCAGTTTAGAGAACTGACCTCAGATCAGTTTAGAGAACTGACCTCTGATCAGTTTAGAGAACTGACCTCTGATCAGTTTAGAGAACTGACCTCAGATCAGTTTAGAGAACTGACCTTTGATCAGTTTAGAGAACTGACCTCAGATCAGTTTAGAGAACTGACCTCTGATCAGTTTAGAGAACTGACCTCAGATCAGTTTAGAGAACTGACCTCAGATCAGTTTAGAGAACTGACCTCAGATCAGTTTAGAGAACTGACCTCTGATCAGTTTAGAGAACTGACCTCTGATCAGTTTAGAGAACTGACCTCAGATCAGTTTAGAGAACTGACCTCAGATCAGTTTAGAGAACTGACCTCAGATCAGTTTAGAGAACTGACCTCTGATCAGTTTAGAGAACTGACCTCAGATAAATTTAGGGGACTAACCTCAGATGAGTTCAGAGAACTGACCTCAGATCAGTTTAGAGAACTGACCTCTGACCAGTTTAGAGAACTGACCTCAGATCAGTTTAGAGACTGACCTCTGATCAGTTTAGAGAACTGACCTCTGATCAGTTTAGAGAACTGACCTCTGATCAGTTTAGAGAACTGACCTCAGATAAGTTTAGGGAACTAACCTCAGATGAGTTCAGAGAACTGACCTCTGATCAGTGGAGCTCTTCTCTGACACCTGCTGGTCAGTTCAAACATAACGACGTGTTCAAAAATCTCGGGTTTTCTTCGGCTTTGGGTTTTAGTCACACGTTTCAGCTGTTTGTCTCCTCTGACATCGCACCTGTCCTTCACCTTTCCCCTCCGTTCTGACCATTTGTCCCCTCTCCTCCCCCCTCCAGGCAAAATCCTGTTCCGGAGGAGTCACGTGCGCGACGTGGCCATGAAGCGGCTGCGTTTCATCGATGACTACTGCCGGGTAAAGAACGCCAACATGTCAGACTCTGAGGAGCTGTGTCCTTGTTTTGTGTTTCGAACCTCAGGCATGTTAATAGTTTGCTGTCCCGGTCCAGACTGACCCGCTTTGGGTCGTTCTGCTGTTGCACGGCCACATGAAGAGACGGCTTCATCCTCTGATGTGAGCGCAGGAAGTTCTCAGCACTTCCTGTCCACCAAATAAAACCTGTCAGAGTGACGGCTCTTCCAAGAGAAGCCTGATTATCACTTCCTGTTGGCGGTCTTTTCAGATCCTGTCCTCTTACAACCATTCTAAAATAAAACCATGCTGTGTTTGGTTCTGATCCAATGATCCTAGAAGGTAGACCCCCACACCTGAACCTCCTTGACTCTGTCCCTCCGTCTCCTCCTGCAGGCTCTGGTCAGGTTACCCCCCCACATCTCTCAGAGCGAGGAGGTGCTGCGCTTCTTCGAGACCAAGGCTGAGGACGTCCACCCCCCCGAGGAGTGAGTGGCACACGAACTGATCTGTTTCTTTTCAACGCTGTGAGAGAAACCTTTAAAATATAAATAAAAAAAATCAGAAGCCGAATACAGGTAGTCCCCGATTTACGAGCGCTCTGATCTACGAGGTTCCAGACTTACGAGCTGGCGAATTATTGGAAAAAACGCAAAAAATACTGAGTTTTCCTGTGTTTTTTCACCACAGTTCGTTAGCTAAACATGTGGACACACGTTTCCGATCATTTTTATGCACTCATAAGCAGTTTTTCGATGAAAAACGAGTGTTTGTAGTCGCGCTAGCAAAACCGTTCCAATTTACGAGCGAATTTCCGGACTTACGAGAAGCGTGGCGGCCGTTCCAAATTACGAGATTTCCGGTTTACGAGCGCCTCGTTGTAACGGATCTCGCTCGTAAATCGGGGACTACCTGTACTAAGCCTTGCGGAACTCCTTTTAAGGATTTTTCTTCCATTTTAAAATGACTGATTTCCTTCAGCAGAGGTCAGTTAGATTGATTTAAAGCCCACCTTCCTAACCTTCCAGGGTTTTTCGGATCAGGGCGGAAGATAAATGGTTTTGCTGATTTGTTAACACAACGCCAGGGTGGTAAAACGTCAACATGAGAGCAGCTGTTTCATCTGGGAAAGGTCAAAGGTCATTTCCAAACCATTTAAAGTCCATTATTTAACACACCCATAATGCAGCAGCACGTTTAGAGGAACCTGAACGTCCCAGCTGTTGGCACGGTGGTGCAGCGTTGATGGGTTGGGCTTCTCGCAGTCACTGAGTGGACCAGGAACCAAACGGTTCTGGAGTCACCAGGAAGTCTTGTTCCCTCAGAGTTCAGATGTGACTCCTCTTTAAAACGACCGTTTGTCTTCCAGTTTGAACACGTTCAGTGAAACTTTTGTTAAATTTATTTATAAATTAAATTAATTTATAAAATATAAAGAAGCAGCTTGTGTGTTTCTTTTATTAAATTTATTTATAAATTAAATGTATTTATAAAATATAAAGAAGCAGCTTGTGTGTTTCTTTTATTAAATTTATTTATAAACTAAATTAATTTATAAAATATAAAGAAGCAGCTCGTGTGTTTCTTTTTATTAAATTTATTTATAAATTAAATTTATTAAATGTAAAGAAGCAGCTCGTGTGTTTCTTTTATTAAATTTATTTATAAATTAAATTCATGTATAAAAATATAAAGAAGCAGCTCGTGTGTTTCTGTTATTGTTTATGTTTATGTTTATTAAATTTGTTCATTTTTTTACAGAAGAAACAATACAAGACAATCTCATTAAATGATAGTGTACAAAATGTAAAAAAATGAAAGGTAGCAGAAAGAAGAATAAATCTTATTATATCTGCCCCTTACTTACAACAATCAGATTAAACAACAATAATCAGCCATGTAAACAATAATAATCTTCAACCAACTTTTTCAACAATCAGATTTAACAATAATAATCTTCAACCAACAGTACAAAATGACTAACTCTTTCTAATTTTCTAATTGATACAATACACATTACGCTATTTCATATATTTTTTTAACACATTTGTTTTGATCATTTTTTTAAATGTAAACATTGACTTGGCATTTTTAACTACATTCTCCAAGCCATTCCATAATCTAATTCCCTGGATTGAGGTAGAACGTCCCTTCAAACTGGTTCTGAATTGTGGTTTTACAAACAACTCTGTCCCCTTAAGATTATAACAACTTTGTCTTTTAACAAAGTGCATTTGGATATTTAAAGGTAATGCATTATTTTGAGCTCTATACATAACTGATAAGATATTATAGTCTACCAAATCATGGAACTTCAATAACTTTAGGTGATAGAATAGTTGTTAAATTTATTTATAAATTAAATTTATTAAATGTAAAGAAGCAGCTCGTGTGTTTCATTTATTAAATTTATAAATTAAATTAATTGATAAAATATAAAGAAGTAGCTCGTGTGTTTCTTTCAAAGGTGGGCACATGAACGCTAGGGACCGCTAATGCGCTAATCCGCTTACAGCGGACCTAACGTTTTTGTCAGCGTAACAGCGGAGTGACTAACTTTTATAATTCATAAGCGGATTTGTGCTATTTTTATTTAAAATGCAGTACCGCTAATAACTAATTATCTATCAGTAAAAACGAATAAACTTATTTAGAGGCTCTTATGCTGGCTCCGTAGCTGCTTGTTTTGCCTTTTTCCCCTCCCTCACCGTAAAGAGCAGAGAGGAGGGAGGGTTGGAGGGGGAGCAGAGGGGAGAACAGACACGGATCTACCATGTAGGCAAATGATGCCGTTGCTTGGGGCTCCCAATCAGCAGGGGCCCCGCCCCGGCCAGTCACCTACATCACTAACATTGCTCATGCTTGTTAATGTACATTTAACATAAAAATAATTATAGTTACGATGAAAACGATCATTAAAAACGCAATACAAAAACCGGTCGATTTCTGTATCCCCCTACTAAAAATGGACTATTCCATCTTGACATCTTCCGGGTCAGAGGTGAACTCGGGGGCTAATTCTGTGGCTAGCTGGTTGTGCTGGGTTTCTTGGATAAATCCGCAGAGAACCCCGCTGTTTCAAGCCAAATTAACGCGGCCGGAGGATTTTATTGTGTGTTTTGTGTCGACCACTCGACGGTGAGTCGTTAGTTTTATGTATTTTAGTTACTTTTCATTAAATCTGTTGACTGCCTATAGAATCTTGACATCTTCCGGGTCAGAGGTGAACTGGACGCTAACTCTGTGGCTAGCTGGTTGTGCTGGGTTACTTGGATAAATCCGCAGAGAACCCCGCTGTTTCAAGCCAAATTAACGCGGCCGGAGGATTTTATTGTGTGTTTTGTGTCAACCACTCGACGGTGAGTCGTTAGTTTTATGTATTTGGGTTACTTTTATGTATAAATGCGGTGGCGACACACCCGTGTATTTGAGATTTAAAAGTGGTCTTAGGGATTAAAAGATCATTCTCTTTTTTGTTAATTTCGTGGCCGAATAGAATATATGTACGTAAAGTATTAAATAAATCCTTTGATTTTTGTAATTTCATCCTTTTAGGATCATTTTAGTTACTTTTCAGTTGGCAGTGTAGTGCAAATATTGCATAACGCTGCCGGCTACCAATTGTCGAATATAAATAGCGGATTAGATTAGCTTCCCCTAATTTTCATAAGACATTTGTGCTTTTGAAATTGTGGACCTAAAAAAAACTAATAAGCGTTTTAGAAATTGTGGAACTAATTTTTTGATTAGCGTTGCCCACCACTGGTTTCTTTTATTAAATTTATTTATAAATTAAATTTATTTATAAATTATAAAGAAGCAGCTCGTGTGTTTCTTTTATTAAATTAATTTATAAATTAAATTAATTTATAAAATATAAAGAAGCAGCTTGTTTGTTTCTTTTATTACATTTATTTATAAATTAAATTAATTTATAAAATATAAAGAAGCAGCTCATGTGTTTCTTTTATTAAATTTATATATAAATTAAATTAATGTATAAAATATAAAGAAGCAGCTCGTGCGTTTCATTTATTAAATTTATTTATAAATTAAATTAATGTATAAAATATAAAGAAGCAGCTCGTGCGTTTCATTTATTAAATTTATTTATAAATTAAATTATTTTATAAAATATAAAGAAGCAGCTTGTGCGTTTCATTTATTAAATTTATTTATAAATTAAATTAATTCATAAAATATAAAGAAGCAGCTCGTGCATTTCTTTTATTAAATTTATTCATAAACTAAATTAATTTATAAAATATAAAGAAGCCGCTCGTGCATTTCTTTTATTAAATTATTTTTTTAAATTTCACATTAAAACAGTCCGTCTACGTCTCAGAGGCATTAAAAATAAGTAAATAAATTTAAACTGGTTTTATAAAGTCGTTCTTTTATTTTAGTTTGTTTAATAAAGGGAGGACAGAGAAGTTTGATTTCTTATAAAATGCCGGAGTTCACGGTCCGAGTCCGACCCAGATGTTTCTGAAGGCGGCTTTCAGCGAGCAGACCAAGAGGTTCTGATCCGATGGACTCAGAAGCTCCTCTTGGGGGTTTGGACCACTCTCTGTTAATGGGTAGACGTCCGCAGCGCTCAACTCCTGTCAGGGGCCCGTTAGTTTCCTACCCACAATGCATCTGTTACATGAAAATGCATCGAGCGACGCGGCCTGGTGGGGGAGGGGGTCGAGGATGAGATCATCCGATGATTTAATGACGGAGATGGATGAACTGCTCCGAGGTGGGGTTGATCCATCGTGGTGTGCGTGGAGACCTGGTTGGGATCTGGTCAGGACCACTAGTCCTTCTGGGGACCACAGTCGGTGAATTTTCTCATCACCTGGGGGCCCAGTGAGACCTCTGCAGGAACCTCCAGGATAGAGTTCCTGAACCATCCATGGACTCCAGTGGTCCTCTTTTAATGAACAGTGAAAACGTTCAGCTCTTTCAGGACAATCCTGCTTTTGGAATTGGTGCAACATTAGCTTTTTGAAATATTTAGCCTTTTCTGCCATTTTTTTCCTCATGGAAAATGAGTTGAACTTATTTTTCAAATCTTTAGATGTGTTTACAACTTTTTACTGCTCCTTTCACTTTTTGTTCTAGTTCAGCTTCTTTCAGCTTCCTTGTGTAAATTTAAACTTTTTTCCAGCTACTTTAGGCTAATTTCGTCTGTTTTTATCCAGCTGTTTTGTGCTCCTTTCAGATTATTTCTTCTAATTATATTTTGTGCTTTTTCTAACTTCTTTCTGCTAATTTCAGCTTGTTCTGCTTCTTTCAGCCTATTTCAGCAAGTTTCAGCTTTTTCTGCTATTTCAGCTAAGCTGTTTTTCAGCAAATTTTAGCTTTTTGAAATATTTAGCCTTTTCTGCCATTTTATTTTCCTCATAGAAAATGAGTTGAACTCATTTTTCAAATCTTTAGATGTGTTTACAACTTTTTACTGCTCCTTTCACCTTTTGTTCTAGTTCAGCTTCTTTCAACTTCCTTGTGTAAATTTAAACTTTTTACCAGCTACTTTTGGCTAATTTCGGCTGTTTTTTTCAGCTGTTTTGTGCTCCTTTCAGATTCTTTCTTCTGAATGGCTGTTTTTTTCCAGCTGATTTTGTACATCTACCTTATAATGTTTGCTAGTTTTTGCTACTTTTTCTTTTGTCTATTGTTTAATGTACTTGTACCATTGCTGTTCATCATTCTTTAGTTTGTAGCAGGTCGCTTTCGTAAATGAGCCCTTGAGGCTCAATAAGATTTACCTGACTAAATAAAGGTTGAATGAATGAAAAATGCTATTTCTAACTTCCTTCTGCTAATTTCAGCTTGTTCTGCTTCTTTCAGCCCATTTCAGCAAGTTTCAGCCTTTTCTGCTATTTCAGCTAAGATTTAGATGTTTTTCAGCTAATTTGAGCCTTTTCAGCTAATTCCACATTTTTTGCATTCATTTCAACTTTTTTCCAGCCTAATTCAGTAAAAAAAAAAAAAACTCTCTACTTCCTCTCATTTCTGCTTATTTCAGCCTTATTGGACAAAGGTGTTTTTTCTGTTAGTTTAAGCTTGTTCTACCTTTTCAGCTACCATTTGTTTTGTATTTTAGCTAATTTCAGCTGTTTTCAGGTACATTCAAGTTTTTCATGGTAATTTCAGTTACTTTCAACCTAATTAACTGCTTTATGTTAATTCCTGACAGCAGTCTTATTTTGACATGCTTCCTGTCAGCAGTCTTATTTTGACATGCTTCCTGTCAGCAGTCTTATTTTGACATGCTTCCTGTCAGCAGTCTTATTTTGACATGCTTTCTGTCAGCAGTCTTATTTTGACATGCTTCCTGTCAGCAGCTGGGTTTCCTCCTCTGCTGGAGGATCAACTGATCAGAATAAACGGAGCTCTGCGGCCGGCAGAGCAACACGAATCAATCCCATCAATCAGCATCATCCTGTGTGTCCGCTGGACCCCCCACCCCGCAGCCGAGGTCACCCTGCTGCAGCGTCCTGCTCACTTCAGGACTTTTAGCTGCTTTTGTGCTCCTTATGCTGAAAAGTGAATACAGTATTTAGCTAAAGCGTTCTCAAGTCTCCATGCCCTGCCATCAGTGAACATCATCAGTTAGAAAATTGCTCCTGAACATATTATTTCTCCTTGATGTTGCCATTTTTCTACAAATTATACATTTTTTCTGTTTAAACATTTTGTACGTTTATAGGTTCATGAAATTAGCTAAATGTTGCATTCTGCTCTGTTGATGTTTAATATGAATATATTTGAGAAACTAAAGAACTTTAAAACTGTCCACATGGTGGCATGCTCAGCAACCCAAGCTGATTCCAGCTCTTCATCCCCGCCCCCCGCTCACGCTTACACATTGGTCCAGCTTCCTCTGTTGACTCCAGCTCCTCCTCATCTCTTTTATTGGACGCAATTCTTGTCTTTCTTCAGCTTTTTTTGTCTTCTTCTTCTCTTGTTTTTATCTAGTCAGTCTGCAGAGGACGTTTGCTGGGATTTTTCCAATTTGCTGATATAACTATCAGCACAAACCATCTGTACCTTCATCAGTATGTGCACACTGCACAAGGACACATCATTACACACACACCCCCGGCCCCCAACATGAATAATTACGGGGGGCTCTTGGTTCAGGAGGGTGCACTCATCAGATTATAATAATAATAATAATAATTGTCTAATCTTGTCATCTGCGTATGTTTCCCATACACAGACGAAATTCGTCTCTGCATTTAACCCAACCACCTACCAGGTGGTGCAGTGAGCAGCCATAGAAGGCGCTCGGGGAGCTGGAGAAATAGGTGTGCACTCATAGACACCCCAAGGTGTGTAGTGGCCGGGACGCGAACCCGCGTCCTTCGGGTCCCAAGTCAAACGCCCTAACCACTACACCATCTTGGCTCCTTATTACCAGGAAAGTCTTGAACTTGTGTGATTGGTCAGTTTTTGGGCTCTCCACAGGCGACTTCTTAAGCTGGGTCACCCCCGGTGATGGGGTGGGGTGGGGGATGGGTGGCAGATCTGGTGTTTGGGGCTAAGATAAGATAAGATAAGATAGAACTTTATTGATCCCACAGGAAATTGTTCTAATCAGGAAAATGTGGGCAATGATATAATTGTGTATCTGAATAAAGTGAAAGAATGACTGGCTGCTCATCTTCAAAAATCCTCAAAGTTATAACAAGTAAAGATGCAAAAACAACAGTTCAGTCGTAAAGTTCAACTTTCTGCAACCCGTTTATATTTCTACAGAATTTTTAGATTTTCTGAAATAATGGTGGACTTAAACAAGAGCATGGTCTTTTGTGGAGAGTCATTTAAAAAAGAAGAAAAACAAAGCAGGAAGTACATGATTGCCCTATGGCCTGTGATTTGTTGCATATCTAGGCCCTTGAACCAATCAGCTTCCAGGAAGCGCTCGTAATCAGACCGTGCACAAATCGTAGAACCCAGTATTTTTGAGAATTAACTTATTTATTAACACAATTAAAAGGTAAACCTCTTTGCATGAGTAAATAAAACGTATAAAATCTCCGTTCAAGACAATGAATGAGAAAAAATTACACGACCGCGGAAAATTCTAGACTTGTAGAATTGTAATGGTAGAAAAGGAAATTGCTGCCTGGAGATGGTCGTGTTCCTTAAGTCATTTTGAGGGGGGTGCAGCAGGAGTATGGGGGTGCTTGGGTTGCTTTTACCGTAAGTGCTATCTGGTCCCTTAAAACCAAAGCAGGAGCTGTGTCCGTATTCTTGACACAAAGTTGAGCTTGTTCTCAGTGTAGGTTGGACTCCACCAAGGCTATCTCGGGGCACCGTCATTGGGAGAAGGGTGTATGATTTTTTTTGGGAACACTGTGTTCATCTCTGCTTTAAGCAGTTGATGTGGTTCTGTTGGCATCTTCAGGCCAAGACCTTCAGCTAGGGCATATCACAGCCGTGTGTAAAGCGGTGGTTCAAGTATCTGGGCGTTTTGTTCCTGAGTGATGGTAGGATGGAGAAGGAAATGAATCAACAAACTGTGGTCTTGTCCTCTGTAATGACGGCATTGCTATGGACTGTTGAGGAGAAGAAAGAGTTGAATGGAAAGACATAGCTCTCAAGTTACTGGTCTGTCTACGTTCCGACCCTCACCCATGATCATGAGGTTTGGATCATGAATGAAAGAACGAGATCCCAAATACAAGCGGATGAAATGGCCTTCCTTTTTTCATAGATTGGCCGGGCTCAGCCTTAGACATAGGGTGAAGAGCTCCATCATCCGGACAGAGCTCAGAGTAGAGCTGCTGCTCCTCTACATCAAAAGGAGTCTATTGAGGTGGTTCTGGCATCTGATTAGGTTGTCTCCTGGATGCCTCCCTTTAGAGGTTTTCCTGGTATGTCCCACTGGTAGAAGGCCTTGGGGAAGACCCAGAACTTGCTGAAGGAAATGTGTATCTTCTCTGTGCTGGGAATGCCTTGGGGTAGCCCAGAATGAGCTGGAAAGTGTCACTGGGGAGAGGAAGGTCTGAGTTTCTCTCCTGGACCTCTTGTCTCTGTGACCTGACTACAGGTAGTCCTCAATTTACGACGGAGTTCCGTTCCTACGCGGCATCGTAAAGAGAATTTCGGCGTAAGTCGGAACATACGAACATACTAAAAAACGAGGCCGTCGTAAGTCGAGGACTACCTGTATGTATATGTGGTAGAAGATGGAGACGGAGATGTAGAAAATATTTTTCATGAACCACAGGATGGATTTAAATGAAACTCTCAGTTGAAGTCACAAAAGTCGAGTGCCCCTTGGTGGCTAGCTCAGATACAGTTTTAGGCCCCGCCCCTTCCCCTTCTTGATAAAACATAAAACTATGCATTTGATATTTTTTAGAGGTTGATTTTTAGGAATTTAGTTTTTATCACTTATTTGAGGCCTAAAGAAAAGTATGTTACACTGTGATTGGCAGCCTTTTAGCGCATTGGGAGTATTTGGACATTTGTATCGATGGTACTGCCCACTTCCCGAGCAGTTCCAAAAACACAACATGGCTGCTCCCAAAAACGTGACGTCAGCTTCTGTTTCAAACAACACTTTTCGACGTCGTTTCAACAAACGACGCTTCTTTCATTTATATGTCTATGACTAAATATCTTTTAGAGGTCAGTTCGATTCAAGATGGCTGCCACAGCTAACACAAACATGGCTCCTACTCAGTGAATTTTACAACTATCAAGCTCTATTTTGATTTAGACGTAGATGAGACTGATCCCAAACACTCAGGGCGCTAGCATAGGAATTTTTCAAAGGTTTGACCAAAACATCTTTAACTCTGGCCCTTCTTAGTATAAAATGATCTAGTTTAAAACACAATATACATTTTAATGTAAATTACACCTGTTTTAATCTCAGAACACTGAAACTTTCTCCAACTTCATGAACCTGTGGTCTGCAAATTTGTTAAATTTGAATGTGTGACAAAATTTTTGTTTTATCTGGATATATTCGTATATAGATTTTCACAATTTTATCGATTCATGCAACAAAGTATGTATCACGGATGTGCCACGCTAAGCTTCGCCATTTCATTCTTAGATGGTTAAGCTCATCTTCATCAGCTTATTTCAACGACTCTGTGACTCCACATCAGACTGTCATCAGGTTCTTTACCGGCTGCTCTGAGGTCCCATGTTTTCACATAAAACACCCTCGTCTTCACCACATGGCCTTTCACATCCTGCTTCCTCCTCTCCATACCTCCATGAAACATCAGGGAAGTGCTGGCAGTCAGTCCGATGATCAGTCCTCTAGGGAAGAGTTATATTTCAGCCTCAGGGACACGGGTCACCGGCTAAACTTTGGACTTTTGTGTTTTCTTCACTCCCTTCTCATCCTCCCACCATCTCCCTGCCTCGTGCCCCACTCTGCCCCTCCTTTGTAGAATAATGTTTCACAGATGCTTCTTAGCCCATACCGTGAAAAATAACAGCCAACTGCACCTTTTCTGACATTTTCCAGTGTAATGCTAACTGTAAGCTACTTAGCTAACATTTTAATTTTGTTTTACAGCTTTGTACTGACAGAATGATGCTAATAATGATGCTAATTAACTTCTACTGCTAATCATAGTAAAATTAATGCTCAAGAATGGTGTAGGACTTGTTTTGGCCTACCTTTTAGTGCGTGGTAAATGCTAACAGTTACCCACAAACAATGCAGAGCAAGGGTTAGCTGTTAGCATGCACAAAAACTAAGCTACACAAGGTGGAAAATTAGTCAGTCAGCACAGCAGTCGTTTTATTTCAAACACAGGATGATTTGTGAATGCAACCTGATGGCTAATGTTTGTATGTTGGCTAATACTGTATTTGGCCTTGTTTGACCCAGCTTTTTGTGCGTGCTAAATGCTAACAGTTATTGGGTCAGTGGTTAGAATTTAGCATGCACAAAAAGCTAGGACAAGCAAGGCCAAATATGAGTCAACGAACATTAACATTGACCTTAATAACATTCCTCATCATTTCATTAAGAAATAAGTATTT
>JBBPBX010007820.1:0-11709 GCA_038048925.1 Garcialebias charrua | reverse complement strand
GGGGGGGTGGATAATACTGTGTTTAAGGGACAGCTTGTTATCCTTTGGCTAATTTCTATGCTAGTTGGCCAATATGTGGCCTTATTTAGCTTGACTTTTTGCGCACTCTTAACGTTAACAGTTGCCTGCAGAAAATATACGACTTTGGGTTAGCATTTAGCGAGCACAATAAGCTAAGCCAAACAAGGCCAAATATTGGTCAACACACAAACCTCACGTGAATTGCCAAAAATTAGCTGGCACATACTGTAAACATTAGCCTTACTAGCATTTCTTACCAATTAAGAAACAGATCTTTTTTAGGCGGCCGTGGCACAGTGGTAATGGCAGTTGACCCCCAATCGGAAGGTCGGAGGTTCGAGTCCCGCATCCGCCCACCATGTGTCGTTGTGTCCCTGGGCAAGACACTTAACCCCGATTTGCTCCCGGTAGGTCTGGATAGCGCCCTACAAGGCAGGCTACCACTAACGGTGTATGAATGTGTGTATGAATGGGTAGATGGCTCGTATTGTAAAGCGCTTTGGGGCTCCTCAGAGGGGGCTGGAAGGCGCTATATAAATAAGCTCCATTTACCATTTAAAATATAGAATGATTTTGTATTTTAAGGATGGTTTGAAACCCCAAGGATAATGTTTACATGTGCTGACTAATGTTTGGACCTGTATGCTTACAGCTAACAGTCAAGCTAACCTTCGTTTTGACCAGACAACAGTGAAAGCACAGGCTGTTGGTCCAGTCAGTGCTTAGACTTGTTTGTGGGGATTTATAGACCAGTCATTAGTAACTGCTTCTGCTCATTTACAATGAGTAATTAACCCTCAAAGAGTCAAGTACAGCATCGGTTCCAGTCACTGGTCGAAGGCTGATTGTGTAGACATCGACTGTTGGAACAGAAACTGCTTACTGCTTCTCTTCAGACCCAACACTTTCTGAGTCGTGTTTGTCTTTCAGTCCAACTTTAGCATGAATTAAGTTCCTGGGAGAAAGGCTGTTGCACAACTTTACTGCTGCTGGTTTTCACAAGACAAAAGTCATTTTGTCTGTTTTTGTTGTCACCTTCTTGATCTATTATTATTATTATTATTCCAGGTAGCCCCCATCTTTGGACCTTTTCTGTGTAAACCATTTACTGTCGGTTTGTTCATTTAACCCAGCAGTTATCCAGCAATCAAAGAAAACTCTGTTAGCACTTGGCAATGATTTGTCTTGTATAAATTACCATATGCACCTTGTATTTTGACTGAACTCTGGGTCTCTCTTTGTTTTGCTGTAGAATGAAGTAGTGGTTTATTTAGTTTTCCCTCTGTGTATTGGTTTAAATAAATCAGCTGTGTCACAATCTTTACAAAATGACAGAGAGCTGAAACGTTTAGCATTTAAACTACGGAAACCTGCATATACTGCAGAATCGAAGAAGTGGAAAATCAACTCGAAAAATTAGCATTTTCTAGAAAAATGCAGTGTGAATGCTTATATTGCTGAATGATTTTTTTGAAAGCTGCTGAAGAAGCTACAACCAGGTTTACAAGTTTTCAATTGCTGAACTGTCACTCCGGTACTTCTTTACGAACAGTTGAAAATGTTGCCAAAAACGGATGAAAAAGTGGAAGCGCTAGCAAATAGCAAGAAAAAAGCTAGCTAAGAGTCAGAAATGGTGAAACGCTGACAAAAATGCAGGAAATGTTAGCTTATAGCCAAGTAGCTGAATGCTATCAAATAGCAGGAAAAAGCTAGTTGAGTCAAAAGTAGCTAAACGATAACAAAAAAGCTGAAAATTGGTAGCTAAAACTTAGAAATATCAAAATGCTATGGGGTTGCAGTAGCTCGATGGACAATGCTGTGGTCCTATAATCCTTAGGTTGCGGGTTCGAGCCCAGGTTGCATCAGGAAGGGCATCCGGTGTAAAACAAATTGTTAAATCTTTCATGTCAGTTTGCTCGCTATGGTGACCCCTGAAGAAGAGCACAGCCAAAAGAAGCTCACTTATTACCAGTACTTACTAGCAACTCACAGAAAAAAGCTAGCCTAGTGTCAAAACTTGTGAAAACCTAGCAAAAAAGCAGAAAATGCTAGTTTAGAGTCAGAAGTACCAAAATGCTAGTAAATAGCAGGAAACAGTTAGCAAATAGTCAAACATAACTAAACACTAGCAAAAAGGCAAGAGAACCCTAGCTTAAAGTCAGAAGTAGGGAAATATTAGCAACAATGCAGAAAAATGCTAGCCAAGAGCCACACTTGCTGATTCAAGCAGGAAGAAACTGAAATGATCATAAAACTGCGAAATTAGCCGAAAACGGATGAAATTAGCAGAAGAAAGCAGAAAGTGCATGTTTGCTAAATTACAGGTAGGCTGAAAGAAGCATAAATTAACACACAAAAAATGCGAAATTTGCTGAAAAAGCAGGAATAAAGCTTAAATTAGCAGAAGGAAGCTGAAAGTGCACTTGTTTGCTGATTTAGACTGATAGAAGCTAAAATCATCTGACAAAAGCTGAAAAAGTTTAGTTTATTGAATTTATTCATTTTACAATAAAAAAAATACAAATAAAACACAACAACATACAGTATATAGTACGGAAAATATATATATATATATATTAAATGAAAGGGAGCAGAAAGAAGAAAAAAATTCTTATTTTGTCTGCTTTGTCCCCTTTTTAAGACAATCAATTCAAACAATAATTATCTTTAAGTAACAAAACAAAAGTGAATAACTCATCTTAATTTCTTATTTAAATACATTACAAAAAGTAGAACCAGAACATAATGTGAAATGCATGTCCGTGAAATGTGAAATCATTTCACATTTCACGGACATGTGAAATGTGAAATGCAGGTTGTAAACAGATGTTGGATTTGAAGGATGAGAGCTCCTTCCATTTTCAATGAGAACAAAATGGCAGAAAAGGCTAAAGTTGCGCCAACACCAAGTCACAGCAGGTGTCCTGAAAGAGCTGAATGTTTTGATTTATGAATTGTTGAAATAGGATTAAACTTGCGGAATGAGTTAAGTGTTGAAAAACGTACGTAAGAATGATAGCAGTGAGAAACATTCGTGTGAATGCTCACACGGTCGTTTTCCTGTTTCTCTTTATTTTTATATTTTATATAATAATGTTTAAAGTTCCAGGTGTAGAAACCAAAGGTACGGCCAAACTGCAGTGGAAGGAAACTTTCTTTTTATGGAGAGATTCCCTTACACGCTGATGTTCCCCGTCGCTGAAGGACTCAAACAGTTTGTAGTTTTCATGACAAGTGTTTTTTCTAGATCGTAACTTAATAGAGAATGAAGTAAACCTAAATGTTTTTGACCCAAGATTTTCAAAAGGGTAACAGTTGCACTGTGGAGGAAAACAGAGGGAGGTTTTTATTTTTTCCTAAAGAAGCACAGAGAGACAGATCCGGGAGAGAGGGGGAGACATTTTATCACCACCAGTTGCCAGGAGGTAGCCAGTTAATCATAGAGGAAACAACACTTTTAAGCAATATAATCAATCAATCAAACTTTATTTCAGATAAAAAAAGGTCCATAAAAATACATAAAAAATACATAAAAAACAATTAAAATAAAGTAATAAAAGACAGATAATTCACTAAGTTACAAATAAATGATGGCGCCAATGATTCCACAATCTTGAGCAAAATCTCACTGCACTAAAAGTAGGATTTACTAGATTTGCAATTATATTATTGCATGACACAGACAATCTACACATGCATTTATACATAAGATTCCTGAGCACAGCAGCACATGTGGGAACAGCATTATGTACAAACATATGGCTAGCACTGCTCCATCTGGGCACTTTGAGGAGCAGCCTCATGCCATCATTATATGCCACATAAAGTTTATGCAGGCTACTTTTTTTGTATCTTCGCCACAGATGAGCAGTGTACAGCGAGGTACAAAAAGCCTTAAAAAGGCTTTTTGTACCTGTAATATAAAACTAGAACATATAATTTCTGCAAATGATTGGAATGGTTGGTTTACATAAATATTTGGTGTTGGCCATCTTTGATGTGGCAACCTGATTTTTGATAGGAACCTTGATTATACCTTGATGCAGCAACACACCAAAATGGAAATCAGGACATACACAGATGTCTTTACTCAGCTTCATATCCGATAGGCCTGTCACGATCAAAAAAAATTCTGGGCGATTAATTGTCTCAAAAATTATTGCGATAAACGATAAAATTGTTTGAAATTTGACAATAATTAATTGTCAATTTTTTGAAGAAATTTTGATTTGTTTGGAGTGTAGTACCTTTTTTGACCATCTGATGGCAGTATAAGACTATTTGACCCAAAGGATGGATAGTTGAGCAGCGTAGCGTCTCTTGAAGAAAATGGGAGGGAGGCCCTTGACGATGTGACATGGGCTGACATGGTGGACGCTCTGTGATTTGAGCTCTTTAGCATAGCATTTTTCACACAAAACTTTTAATAAAAACTCAGTAAACACGTTCTCAGCCTTTTTTTTGTAGAGAAAAACAACTGTTTACACGAAGGCACGGGTTTCAACCATGAATTTTGGAGCTTCGACAAGACGGAGGTTTATTCCAGAGGTCGGCATGTTAGCTTAGCTCGTAGCTTAGCTTCTCAGCTTAGCTGCTTTTAATGATATAAAAACGCAATTTTGGATGGTTAAAACTGATTTTAAAGAGAAAATCGAAAGGGTGGGGTCAGTGAAGAGCACCAGAGTTGAGCTTGTCATCTAATGTCTTCAGTAGAAAGAGAGAGACACGAATAAACGATAAAGCCGATAAATCAGAGTCAGAGTCAGAGAGTCTTTATTGTCATTTGCACCGCATGTGGTACATGTGATGAAAACGAGATTATGTACACGAGGTCCCAGTTACATCCAACAACAAATGAAAGAGAAAAACAGTAATAACATCTAGAACTAACTAAGAAAAACATCAACTAGTAATACACTAAGCCTAATATAGTGGGAATAAACAGCAGCACGAAAATGAAATTCTCTTCCATAAATGAAAACAAGGTTGATAATTTTCATTCATCATGCGATTAATTGATTTTTTGTTTATCGCGACAGGTCTAATACCCGACCAGGTAAGCGCTCACTGTTGAAGGCACTGTGATGTCAGACACTTTGAATGGAGGAGGTCTGCTCTGATTGGTCAGAAAGAAAGAAACAAATTAATTTACTTACTGGAGATCCGTTCGTCTGTTATAGATTGTACTTTCTGAAGTAGTAATCAAATGAAAACTTTAAGAACACCACCTAACAGTATACAGTACCTGCAGGGCATCATCACCTAATGTGCCTCCAAACACCTCAACCATTCATCAATGATGAATCCAGACGTTTGTCCTTGAACTTAACATCATTCGTTTTCCACAAACCCCCTCACCACGTCTTCTATGTAAAAGTTTATTTTTCTGCTTATGACTTTGTATGTTTTGGAAGATAAAATGGTTTTAGATTTGTTGCGAGATGAGTGTAATTGTTTAATAAAAGAGAACTGGATGGAGGAAGGGTCACGGAGGCACGAAGGAGTGGTGATACTATGGATGATCAGATCTATGTTTCTATAAATAGCCTGTTCTGTCCTTATCGGATCTCTTGCTTTGTCTAATTTCTTTAACCTGACTGCTGCTCTGCAGGAGTTCAGAGGAGGATCCAGACAACCTCTCTTCCAACTCTTTGTCAGCCTCTGACTGATAGTTTAGCCTTTGTGGTGTAATCCCATAAGCATCCATTAAGCAAATCATCTTAAACAGATCCTCATCCTTTCAGACGTGGGGAGAGGTTGTCTTCGTCTCTGACGGGGCGAATGGGGGAGCTGAGGAAGGGAAGGGAGGAGGATGGCAGCTCTGCTTCAGAGTCACATGACTGATTTGTGTCTGTGGCAGGGAGTGCAGGCAGCAGGCCAAAGTCACTCTTCCCTCCCTCTCATTCTGGATCTCTCCTTTGAACTTGTGCGTTTTGTTCTGCGCAGATGATGGTTGCGTATCTTTGCAGGAGTTGCAACATCGGGATGCAGATGTTGACTCAAAGTTTGGCCGTTTGCCGTCACTAACCATGTCCTTCTTGTGCTGCTTCTTCCTCAGGGACTATGGCTCCAAGCGTAAATCAGGTAAGACACCATCCGTCCTCCAGCCTCCTTTCTTTTCCTACTTGTTGCTCGTGAGCGAGCCCCTCCGGAGGATCTGAAGGAGCTTTATGCTGCATGACGTCTTTAATGTGTCTCTGCGTCCCGTCTCTGGTGTCTCTGTGGTTTGTTTACATTCCTGCTTACTGTCGATTGTTCAAACCGTCAGCCCCCCGCCCGTTTGATTTGCCTTAAAGTTCAGGGTGGAGTTTGAGGAGCTCTTCGGGAGGCGGAACAGAGCCATCAACTTTAATCCTCGTCACGCTCAGATTTGGAAATCTGACGTTTAAAGGATCGTTTTCTTTCAGCTGCAGTTTTGGTTGAAGCTCTTTGTGCCACATAATGAAAGTACTGTAGTATTCTTTGAATAAATGCATATTGACCATCAGCTGGCACACAGAAGTCTTTAAAAGATGACATGGCACTGAGTATGTGTTGGGGATTACTCCTAGCTACTACCACGCTAAATTTCAGCTCAACAACTTTGAGTTATAACTATTTTTTTTTATTTGCTATGGTTGATTAGCAGTGTCAACCATTTTAACATCTTAAGATTCAGCACTGGTACAATGCATGGCTGAATTTACCAGAGAATAGATGCTTAACGACAGTATCGGGGGCGAATAATACTTGGATTTCAGAACCTTGCTTTTGACAGTGCAAGCCGTCGTTCCTCTTATGAATTATTGAGGAGCAAATTCAGGAAATAGCTTGTGGTTCATGGAAAATATTCTCTTACAGGCAGTATGAAAGGCAACTAGGTAAGTCTTGATGCTAACAATAAGGAGCTTGAAGGTTGTAAAATCAAAAAGATTAGAAGTCTTTAATTTGGCCTATTTAATGTTTTGACTAAAACTAGAGGCAATTCATTTAAATAAAAAATAATTTTAGAAATAGCATTTTCTGTTAAAATAAAACATGAATATTGAGTGGTGAGTGAGTGTTGAACAATGAGGTGTTGCCTAAAACAAGTAGAAAAGAAGCTAAGATCAGCCAACAGTAGCTATAATTAATAAAACAGTAGCTAAAATTAGCAAAACACATGCTTAAACAACGTAGTTCAAATTAGAAAAACATACTGAAACAAGCAAAACATGCAAAACAAGCAAAATAGTTGATTAGAAAAACACGTGCTAAAACAAGATAAATACATGCTAAAACAAAGATGTCACTAAAAGTATCATGCTAAAACACGCAAACAGTAGCTAAAAGTAGCAAAACACATACTGAAACAAACAACCTGTAGTTCAAATTAGAAAAACATATTGAAACAAGCAAAACACGCAAAAACAAGCAAAATAGTGGCTACAATTAGAAAAACACATGCTAAAACAAGATAAATACATGCTTAAACAAAGACGTCGCTAAAGTAGCAAAACACGCAAAAGCAAACAAAATAGGGGCTAAAATTAGAAAAACATGCTAAAACAAGATAAATACATGCTAAAACATGAAAAACACATGCTAAAACAAACAAACAGTAGCTAGAAGTAGCAAAACACATGAAAAAAACAAGCAACCATTAGTTCAAATCCAGGTCTCTCTTGTCCCAGAGACTCATTGGGATTAACCTGTATAAATAAAGGTTGAATGAAAATTAGAAAAACATACTGAAACAAGTAAAACATGCTTTACAAGTAAAATAGTGGCTACAATTAGAAAAACACATGCTAAAACAAGAAAAGCACATGCTAAAACAAGAAACACATGCTAAAACAAGATAAATATATGGTAAAACAAGATAAAAACATGCTAAAACAAGATAAATATATGGAAAAACAAGATAAATACATGCTAAAACAAGAATAGCACATGCTAAAACAAGAAAAACATGCTAAAACAAGATAAATACAAGGCAAAACAAGATAAATACATGCTAAAACAGAAAAACACATACAAAACAAGATAAAAACATGCTAAAACAAGATAAATACATGCTAAAACAAGATAAATACATGCTAAAACAAGAAAAACATATGCCAAAACAAGATAAAAACATGCTAAAACAAGGTAAATATATGGTAAAACAAGATAAAAACATGCTAAAACAAGATAAATATATGGTAAAACAAGATAAATGCATGCTAAAACAAGAAAAGCACATGCTAAAACAAGATAAAAACATGCTAAAACAAGATAAATACATGGTAAAACAAGATAAATAGTCAAAGTCAAAGTCAAAGTCAACTTTATTGTCAGATCTGCAATATGTACTGTACAGGACATACACAGGACCGAAATTGCGTTTCTCTCAGTCCCTCGGTGCAACAGTAAACATCTAAACATTGAAACACTGAAACATATAATAATAGACATAAGCATAAAATAGTAAAACTAACACTGTCCTGAGTTTTTTTTTTTTGCATAGCGGTGCAAGAGCATGAAAATCCACACCAACTCTAAAACTAAAACATTAAACATTTAATGAACATAATACTGTCCTGAGTTTTTGCATACTAGCACAAAAAAAAGAGTATAAAAAGTATAACTAAAATAAACTAAAGGTTTCTAGCATTGACATTTGCAAAGTGGCAAAGCAGCGTATGAGTCAATGTACACAGTATATGTATGAGGTAGTAGTTGATGTTGTTATAGAGGCAAAAAGTGGCATATGCAGTAAGGCACATTGGGCATCCCTAAATAAGACCGTTCAGAGCACACTGTATATGTACCAGCAGTGGTGTAGATATTAGAGTAGTGTAAATAAATGTAAACAGTAGTAATTACATGTAAGCAGTAGTAATAAAAGTAAACAGTATTAATAAATGTAAACAGAGAATGTAAACAGTATTATGATTATAGGCAGTGATGTAATACAGACATTAGTGCAAGTATGAGAAGTAGTGCAAACTGTATGAGCACATGACCGAGAGTTTAGTGAAAAACTTTGTGTTGAGTGATAATGTGTGAGAAAGTTTTAGTGTTAAGGCAGTTCAAATGGGAGGGGGGGCAGAGCAGGCAGAGTGTTTAGCATTCTGACTGCCTGATGAACAGAGCTGTCTCTCAGTCTGCTGGTTCGAGCCTGGAGACTCCTCAGTCTCCTCAAATACATGCTAAAACAAGAAAAACACATGCTAAAACAAGATAAATGCATGCTAAAACAAGAAAAGCACATGCTAAAACAAGATAAATACATGCTAAAACAAGAAAAACACATGCTAAAACAAACAGACATCGCTAAAAGTAGCAAAACATGCTAAAAAAAGTAGCTAAAATTAGCAAAACTTTGGCTAAAAACATTAAAACATCACAGAAGTGGTTTGAGTCCAAACCACATCTGGAAGAAACCCATAGAGGGAAACGCTTGTATGAATGCTGACTCATTATCCACAGAAACATTTTTAGGCCAGAAACAAACTGTTCTCCTGAATGGGTTGGTCGTTGGTCCGGTCCACATTCCTAGAAGAGATTTGATTTCCTGGAAGCCGTTTGCTGCTGCAGAAAATGGCCGTTTAGGAGTTTTTCTGAGTGCAGATCTTTCTGCTGTAAAACAGGTGGCTGCTGTGAGGGAGCCAACTTCAGTCTTTGACAGGTTGCCCAGTTGGACGCTGCTCCGCTGACCCACTGATCTTCCACCAACCCTTCAAAACAGGAAGTCAGCCCAAGCAGTGAGACGAGTAACTCTTAGCTCCAATCTTTCAAACTCTGAGTAAATATAAGAACCAGGAAAGAAAACTAAACAAAGAAAAAAATGAACTCTTCTTTGGTTTTATTCTTGAAGCAAACATGAATGTTGGAGTCTTTAGAGGATGGAAGATTTCTAAATGTGTACCTACAGTAATATGCTGCATCTCATTTTTTACTCCGAAATTACATTTTCCAAGTTTCATGCTGAAAAAATCAACTGGAACTCCTCCCCCAAAAATCAGAATTCTGACTCGTAGTCCAGCCTCGCACATACTGTAGAACAATCAAACCACTATTAGCAGCATCAGCAGCTGCTGGTTTGAATGCAGAGAAACACACTGTTATCGGCTTGTGTTGCTAACAATAGTTAGCATGCTAACTGAACCCACCCATCAACAAATCCGGCTGGTTTTCAAAGTTGCAGTTTTGACATGACCTAAGTACCTCAGAATCAACTGGGCCATAAATGGTTCTGCTGAGGATGATCAGGCCTCAGTGCCCCACAGATCGTTGGGTTTGTTGAAGGGTTGGATATGGATAAAGAAGCAGGTGGAACAGTGAGGCTACAAGGAGCAGAGGTCACAAAGGTGCAGGACTTCAAGGATTTGCTGTCCAGGAAAATGGGGGATGTGGTAAAGAGGTGAAAAATAGAGTCCACGCAGGATGGAGTGGATGGAGAAAAGTTTCAGGAGTGATTTGTGACAAAAGGGCGTCATCAATTCAATTCAGTTTATTTATATAGTACTGATTCACAACAAAGTTGTCTCAGGGCATTTTACAGACAAAGGTCAAAGGAAAAGTTTACAAGACAGTTATGAGACCAGCTATGTTGTATGGTCTGGATACAGAGACATGGGCAAAAAGACAGGAGACAGAACTGGAAGTGACAGAAATGAAGATGTTGAGGTTTTTCTTAAAGGTGCTATGTGTAACTTTCTGTAGAGTGCAGAACTTAGAAAAATTTTCAACAGGCAAAGCATTCTGATCCCTGGCTCTGAGGGGGAGGCTCTGCTGAAATTCAAATTCAAGCTCTGTTTTTATTGGCTGGTTACAAACTCTGTTTTTATTGGCTGGTTAAGGACGGGTCACTCTGTGTTTTTAGTGTTTTTATAAATGCTGATAGAGAAGCAAGGGGACTATAGTTTTTTTCAGAGATTACTTTGTCTAACATCAGTCTGTCAGTAGATAGTGACAGAGTGAAGAAATATGTTAAAAATATATTGTTAGAAAAGTTACAGACTGCATTACAAAGTTACATAGTGCAGCTTTAAGAGAGACAAGGATGGATAATAATGCATTTTATTTGGTAGCGCCTTTCAAAACACTCAGGACACTTCACAGCATTAAAAACACAATAAAAACAATAAAATAACTATATAAAAAATTAAAGTCAATTAAAAACATAATAAAAACTATATAAAATAACTATATAAAAAGAAAAATTAAAGTGAGAAGGCTAAATTGAACAGATGAGTTTTGAGTTTTTATTTGAAGGTCAGAAGGCAGTCAATGTTACGGATGTCTGGGGGAAGAGCGTTCCAGAGTTGGGGAGCAGAGTGAGAAAAGGCTCTATGTCCCATGGTACTGAGGCGGACAAGAGGCACGTTGAGGTGGATGGAAGATGGATAAGTGGATAAGATTAGGAACGAGATCATCAGAGGTACAGCACAGGTTGAACAACTGGGAGATAAAGTTAGAGAGACCAGACCGAGGTGGCTTGGGCATATCCAGAGGAGGGACAGTGCTTTGGACATGTCCAGAGGAGGGACAGTGCTTTGGACATGTCCAGAGGAGGGACAGTGCTTTGGACATGTCCAGAGGAGGGACAGTGGGTATATTAGTAGAAGGATGTTAGAAATGCAGCTGCCAGGAAAAAGACAGAGGAGATCTATGGATGCAGTTAGAGAGGACATGGAGGTAGTTGGAGTGAGGACAGAGGACACAGAGGACAGAGTGAGAAGG
>JBBPBX010007819.1:33485-53750 GCA_038048925.1 Garcialebias charrua | reverse complement strand
CCAGTTACATCCAACAACAAATGCAAGAGAAAAACAGTAATAACATCTAGAATTAACTAAGAGAAACATCAACTAGTAATACATTAAGCACTAATGTAGTGGAAAGAAAAAACATCATTATAAACAGCAGCACGAACATGAGTCTTTATAAATTGAATTCATTATTATTATTATTACTACATGTAACATTTTTGTCAAATGTACTATAATTTTTCATTAAAGAAAGGATAGTTCATGCATTCTCTTTTGCATTTGTTAACAAAAAATTACATTGTATGACAATACATGTACATGCATTACATGTACAATACATTGTATGAATCAGATTAAACTTGATAAAAACTGTTTGAGAAGTAATTCATGCACTAGATAGTTTCACCATGTCACGAATTACATAAAACAAAACAGTCAACACAGAAGTACATTTGGATATAAGTACTACTCTTTATGCCACACCATCCCCACAAACAAATCTGAGTACAATAATAAACATGTTTGGCTGTGCATCAGTTCAAGTGATGGCCAATTATTAGACTTTAAAATGAGCTTGCAGACCATTCAGGTTTGCAAATACAAATTTACAGAGGCGATGAAAGCCACACTACAAGACACACAAGGATCTGATGATCCTTAATGGGATAATTGGATGTGAAACTGTCATTCCACCTGGTGAGTGACTGTTTGTGTGTGACAAAAGGCTAGACGGCAAAACAAAAAAAAGCAACCTAATCATCCGGTCCCACTGAGGGCCATTTTATGCTGCAACGTCAATTACAAAAGAATTGCTTTAGGGATGATGTGGCAAGGCTTTCCATTGCTTCTCTTATTAGACTCTCCTTTGCTTTGACATGTACTCATCAGAGGATTGAGGCACATGTACAAGACAAGGTCATTTATGAATTATTGGGATTTGTGACACATTTGTACAAATGTTCTTCTACAATGGCAATAACTGTGTCTGAGAAAATGTGAGTATACATACATCATATATATATATACATACATACATACATACATCAGATTCAGAGAGTCTTTATTGTCATTTGCACCACATGTGGTACATGTGATGAAAACGAGATTATGTACACAGGGTCCCAGTTACATCCAACAACAAATGCAAGAGAAAAACAGTAATAACATCTAGGATTAACTAAGAAAAACATCAACTAGTAATACACTAAGCCCTAATGTAGTAGAAAAACATCAATTATAAACAGCAGCACGAACATGAGTCTGTATGAGCAGATGGTCACAGATGAACACAGCAACAAGAAAACAGATCAGCATCAGCATGATGTGATATTTCACAGTGATACATATATATATACTGTATATATACATATATACAGTATATACATATATAGAGTATATACATATATACAGTATATACAGTATACAAGATACAAGAGCTTTTATTAACATTGCACCAGTTCTCACCAATACAACGTGATAATGTATACACAGTCGTCCAGAAGAGGGAGAGAATGTAAAGCTGCTGCATATTCAAACACATGACATGTTCTTCAGCGCGGCCTCTCTCATCCGTCTCGGGATGAAGGTCAAATCAGATATGGAAAAAAGGAAAACACAATAGGTATCATTTGTGATATTCAAAAAAAGAATCTATCAAAGATTGCCTTAAGACACTCTATGATAAAGTCCCAAAAACTCTATCAGCATTAAGCACATCCAGACAAGACATTGTTGCAGTTTGACGACATGCAAGGAGATCAAAGAGTCTGTGAGCAACATTCAGATAGCACAGTTCAGCAGTTGTTCAGCTTGGCGCCTCCGAGCACACCCACAGAGATCTCTGGGGGGGGGGGTCAGCAAGGTCTCTCAGCTTCACTCCAGGAGAATAGTTTCCAGACAGCCTTCTTTTCAAGGTCGTGTGCAGAAACCAGATTAGATAGTTCTTTTGTTTATCTTCAATCCAGGCCACAGTGTTCTTTTTGACTGCAGCCTTCCAAGTCCAGGTGCTGTTCAGGTCCAAAATCGCCGAATCATATGAGGTTCCGAGCTACGAACCCCCATCTGTGCCCTGATTGAGGCCGGGCGGCTGTAAACGAGTTCCAAAGCGCACCGCAGGTCCGCGGTGGTCTACCGCCGCTCCCATCGTGCGGTTCAGTTCGTACAACAGCTGGGATGAGGAGCTCACAGCCCGGATCAGAGAATCTTGCTGATCAGGAAGTTTGGCCAGCGCGCTGATAGCCGCCGAAGTCTTCCTGAGCTTCCAGTAGCAGACAGCTCCGCTGACGCCAAAAAACAGAGCAGCTGCCACCAATATCCCAATAATCCACAAATCTTCCACGTCTTCGACAGACAAGACGGTCAAACACATAGGTTGCCACTGTCCCCACGAGTCCATCATGTATCCGACAGCGTGCGTGTCAGAGGGGCAGACCGCTTCTCCTGGCCCGGTCCGCTTCGTGGAAAAAATCTTATCTATAGAGGAAACAGCCCAATTTATTAAATCCATCGCAAATTGGTTCGAGTGAGCGCTGAAGAATCACAGACGAGACAAAAAGCAAGCAGGGAGGAGGAAAACTTAAGGAGGGTAGGAGCAAAAAGATATGCGACTTGCTTTGCCGAGAGCGGAAGTAAGGAATATATACAAGGTATATATATATATACATATATATATATTGTAATGATCCTTGAAGAGTCATGTTAACCGTTAATTGTTCTTGTTCTGTTACTGGTTCTAATGTTTGACATGTTCTGTTTATAACGCAAGGGTTGTTGGGAAATAAGATGGGGTGGGGCTTGAGGGAGTTTTTGGCGGTTCTGTGGGAGGCTGGAAGCACCTGTTTGAAGCTGAGGAGTTATGGCGTGGGTCACGGCCAAACAGTGACTCTGAGTTTACTGGCCTGTTATTTGTGCTCTTTAATAAAGTGTTGGCTGAAGCA
Source organism: Garcialebias charrua (assembly GCA_038048925.1). NCBI lineage: Eukaryota > Metazoa > Chordata > Actinopteri > Cyprinodontiformes > Rivulidae > Garcialebias > Garcialebias charrua. Next base: position 50,841 of record JBBPBX010007819.1, on the reverse strand, counting down.
GAACGTCTGGTGCTTGAGTGACCGCGACAACGTTACACTGGTGTCAGAAGTGAAACTACGAGCTGCCTCTGAAGCGCGCGGCGGAGCAAACTGCAGGTGGAGACATGTTCGCGGACAAGATTAAACGGGAGGAGCTGGAGATGGAAGCCCGGCTGCATTCGACTGCTCACAGAGTGAGAGACACAGCGCTGCAAATGTCTGCTGAGGCTGGATTCTCACCAGGTTTGGCTAGATACGAGAACTTTCCCCGCCATGACCGCGGTTTCAGCGGAATAGAATCTAATCTTCGTGACGCGCCATCACGTGACGTAAACAAAGATGGCGGCGCCCAGTGGCGAGAAGTAGCGGCAAACATAAAAACGCCAAAGTTCAATGGAAAGACGCCATGGGAGGTGTTTATTGCTCAGTTTGAACTGTTAGCTGCAGCTGCTGGCTGGGATGAGGAGAATAAAGCACTGCAATTAGCTTTATGCCTGTGTGAGGATGCAGCTGCCTGTTTACTGCTGCTGAGCAAGGAGGAGAGGAGAGACTATGCTGCTCTGGTTGGGACACTACAGAGACGATTTGGACAGTATAACCAGCCTGTGCTGCTGCGATCAGAGTTTCACAATAGACGCAGACAGCCTGCAGAGCCTCTTCGTATCCTGGCCCATGACATTGAGTGTCTCTGCAGGAGGGCTTATGACAACATGCCACCTGCAGTGCAGGCAGAACTAGCTCGTGATCAGTTCCTGCAGGCTCTCAGTCCCAAAGAGCTCCGAATACAGACTCAGCTGGCACGTCCAGAAACGCTTGGAGCAGCTCTAGAGTTAGCGCTGGAGAGGGAGATGCTGACAGGATCCATTGGTGGAGCTGAGGACGCACCAATAGTGAGAGTACTGTCAGCTCCGGTCGAGCAGCTGGGGAGGACAAGGGGACCACTCAGTACGACGCAGACCGCTGCTCTTCAGTCATCTGCTCCCCAAGTGGACCCACGCCGTCGACCGCAGAGCTGCTGGGGCTGTGGGCAAACGGGCCACCTCATCAGGCAGTGTCCCAGGTTTGCAGCCGTGCCGGGAAACGCCCAAGGGCCCGTGTAGGTGGGAGTACACGGGCCTGTGAGACCAACACCCCCAGCCTAGCACCATCTCCACCAGGCACCATCATTGCTGTGGGCTGGACACAAGTGGGCAACTTTTGTCACATTCCAGTGGTGGTCGCCGGGGTGCCTTGTACAGCACTCCTGGACACAGGATCCAACGCAACACTTGTTCGACCTGACATCATCCCTACTGGAGCTACTGTGCAGGCAACTGATGTGCAGCTTAAGACAGTAACTGGTGACCTGGCCCCCATAAGAGGGAGGGGAGTGTTCCAGTTTAAGGTGGGAGATCTCGCTGTGCCTTATGCTGCCTGGGTGGCAGATGTGCAGGACACATGCATCCTTGGGTTGGACTTTCTACGAGCCATTGGTGGTGTGATTGACCTAGGCAGGGGTGCCCTGATACTGCCTGAGGGGAGGAGCGTGCGGCTCGTTTCCCCCTCGTCATGCCCAGCCCCTGAAGCTGTAGCTGCGTACACCGCAGAGACTTTGGCACTGCCACCAGCTGAACATCAAACTGAAGAGGAGGAGAGGCTGTCTGCAGTGAGAGAAATCTGGTCCAAGAACTGTGAGGGGCTGACTCAGCAGCAGCAGGAAAACCTATGGCAGGTGCTGTTGGAGTTTAAAGCCCAACACCCACCATGTTTTCAAATTGCATCGCCATTAATATTTATTAGTTTATTTAAAAATAATACAGGAGCGTTTACTTATATTGTGGAGAAATAACACTAAATGTGTTATTTCATGATTTATAGCAGATTTTAGCATGCAGCTCCGGGAAAATCTGCCCCTCTCCATATATGGGCATTCACTTGGGCATTCACGTCACCAAAGTGACGCCTTGGAGTTACAGGCGAGCAGAGGAAAAGAAAAAGGAAGCTGCCTGTTGATTAATCCTGCTGTCGCTCACTCATATTCTGAGCGAGCATCCACTTAGACATACTAGTTTAATTCGTTTGATCGCGACAAATTCATTCATTTCCGCATCGACTTTTTATTCTCTCGCCCCGTGATCAGAAAGGCAGCCAGCCGCTCAGCTGGGCTCTGCGCGCGCGCGTGCTTCCCGACCTGTGCTCCCCTTAACAAGGCTGACGAGAGATAAGAGCAGATACATACACTCGAGGGAGCAAATTACACCGGCACGAGGAACTTCAAAGGTGACCAGCGGAACGAGGAGCCAGAGACCGCGCGGCTCGCGGCTCGCTCCTCAGGGGCAGAATGAATGAGAGCAGCAAAAGGTCCGCAGCGGTGTTATAAAATAAATAATAAATAAAATCAGAGCGCTGGTCCATATACCGATACACACAAATGCACCAGGAAATATGCTGTTTTAACTACCACTCTCTCTCATAAACCTCCATGGAAACTCACTCCTACCTTCTGCCTTCTGGGTGGAGATCAATGTAACAAAAGGCATGACCCTTCGGGACTCTTCGGCCAGGTTTCCGGATTCATTCGGGAGTGGGTTTTTTTTTTTTTTTTTTTTTAACCCTCGCCTGGCCCAAATGCAAAAATGAAAATAGACCTAATAATAAATTACAGTAATTGTACAATATGGTGAATTGTTAGTGTCATGGTGGGTGTTGTCCTTTAAGGACACTTTTGCTCTTAAAGAGAACGAAGTGGGTCTGACACACTTGGTGGAGCACACCATCGACACTGGGGATGCTCGTCCTATTAAAGTGCGTCCTCGCCGCCTTCCCTTAGCTCTCCAGGAGGTTGCTGACAGAGAACTGGGTGAGATGATTGAGACAGGCATCATAGAGCCATCTGACAGCCCGTGGGCCTCCGCTGTGGTGATGGTACCCAAGAAAAACAGCACAAGGATGCGCTTTTGTGTAGACTACCGACCCCTCAATAAAGTTACAAAAAAGGATTCTTACCCTCTCCCCAGAATAGACGAATCACTGGATTTGGTAGTAGGTTCATCCTGGTTCTCCACCCTGGACCTGCGAAGTGGATACTGGCAGGTGCCATTGTCACCGGAGTCTAGACCCAAGACAGCCTTCTGCACCAACAGGGGACTGTGGCAGTTCAGAGTACTAAGCTTCGGTCTATGCAACGCTCCTGCTACCTTTGAGAGACTCATGGACAGGGTACTGGCTGGGGTCCCACGACAGCAGTGTCTGGTCTACCTAGATGACCTCCTGGTGCACGGAAGCTCCTTTGAGGCCGCTCTGGACTCCCTGAAACAGGTACTGGGGAGAGTGGCTGCTGCAGGCCTGAAACTACACCCAGACAAGTGCCACTTCATGAGGAGGGAGGTAGAATTTCTGGGCCACAAGCTGGGTTGTGAGGGCGTCAGCACGTTGGAGGAGAAGGTCCACACAATTAAGGACTGGCCCACTCCAACGGACCAAGTCCAGCTTAAAAGCTTCCTTGGCCTGGCCTCCTACTACAGAAGATTTGTGAAAGACTTTTCCTCAATAGCTGCACCACTCTTCCGCCTGCTGCAGAAAAATTGCGACTTCACCTGGAACCAAGACTGTCAGCAGGCATTTGACACCCTGCGCAGGTCCCTGACAGAGGCTCCGGTCCTCGCCCCACCGGACCCCAACCTGCCATTTGTCTTGGACACCGACGCCAGTAACGTGGGACTGGGAGCAGTATTGTCGCAGGTTGGACCCAATGGTGAGAGAGTAGTAGCATACTACAGCCGGATCCTGAATAAGAGTGAGCGACGCTACTGTGTTACACGGCGAGAGCTACTGGCAGTGATGGCGGCGGTAAGACATTTTAAGTACTACCTGTGTGGCACACCATTCATTATCAGAACAGACCATGCTGCCCTCCAGTGGCTGATGTCGTTCAGGGAGCCCGAGGGGCAGGTGGCTCGTTGGCTGGAGGAGCTCCAGGGCTTTAATTTCACTGTGGAACACAGAGCAGGAGCACGCCATTCCAACGCGGATGCCCTTTCTCGCCGTCCATGTGCTGCAGCAGGCTGTCGTCATTGTGAAAAGCAAGAGGAGAAGGAGCTCACAGCAACAGATGGCACAGCGCAGCTCTCGTGCAGGGTGCTCCAAGTGGTGGATGTGACAGAGTGGAGGACAAAACAGGAGCAAGATACCGACCTGCTGCCAGTCCTACAATGGCTCGAGGGCGGGCAGCGTCCCAACTGGGATGAGGTCACTGGGCTTTCTGTTGCCACAAAAGGATTGTGGGCCAAGTTTGGTACTCTGAGGCTGAGTGAAGGGGTGTTGCAGCGTGCCTGGAAGGATCCGGCCACTGGGGAGGAGAGGTGGCAGGTTGTGGTGCCGAGATCGCTGAGGTCAGCGGTGCTGGGAGCCAGTCATGGAAGCACAGGCTCTGGGCACTTTGGTGTCACCAAGACCCTGCGCCGCCTCCGCCAAGGCTACTACTGGGGCCAGCAACGGAGGGATGTAGAAGACTTTTGCCGCAGCTGCGACTCCTGCTCCTCGCACAAGGGGCCGCTGGACCAGTCCCGCGCCCAGCTTCAACAGCAACCAGCGGGGGCACCGATGGAAAGAGTGGCTGTGGACATCATGGGCCCGTTTCCGCACACTGATAAGGGAAACCGCTATGTACTCACCGCCATGGACTATTTTACTAAGTGGCCGGAGGCATATGCCATCCCAGACCAGGAGGCCGAGACTGTGGCTGACACATTAGTGGAGGGGATGTTCAGCCGGTTTGGGTCAGCAGAGACCCTTCACAGCGATCAGGGTCGAAACTTTGAATCCAGGGTGTTCACTGCCATGTGTGAGCGCCTGGGGATTCAGAAGACTCGCACCACCCCGCTCCACCCACAAAGCGATGGCCTGGTAGAGAGGTTTAACAGGACACTGGCCCAGCAGCTGGCTATCCTAACCTCGGAACACCAGAGGGACTGGGACACCCATCTCCCCTCATTCTCATGGCCTACAGATCAGCAGTCCAGGACTCAACTCAGTGCACACCTGCCCTGCTCATGTTGGGAAGGGAGCTGAGGACCCCTGCGGAGCTGGCTTTTGGAAGGCCCCCTGACGCTCCAGAGGCACCACCAGGTCCAGACTATGTGAGGAAACTACAGGACCGGTTGGAGTCAGCACATTCCTTTGCCCGGGACCAGCTGGCAAAGGCGGGACTGCGCCAAAAGAGAAATTATGATGTCACCACTAAAGGAAGACACTTCCTTGCTGGGGAGCTGGTGTGGGTCTTCAGCCCAAAGAGGAAAAAAGGTCGTTGCCCCAAACTGGACAGCAGCTGGGTGGGGCCCTGCAGTGTTCTGGAACAAGTGGGGGAGGTGGTCTACAGGGTGCAGTTGCCCCCTAGAGGCAGGAAGGTGGTCCTGCACAGGGACAGAATGGCTCCCTACAGAGGACATTCCTTCCCCGCTTTCCTAGAAGGACGTGTGCAAGGTCCTCGTGCCCATGTACAGTTGGACTCGCAACAGGAGCTGTCTTCACCTCCTGTCCCTACACCTTCTGTCCCTACACCTCCTGCCCCTACACCTCCTGCCCCTACACCTCCTGTTGCCTCTTGGATGCCCAGGAGGCAACACCAACTGCCTCCCGCCTTAGAGACTGTGTTGTTCCCTCGAGGACGAGGAACTTTTTGTTGGGGGGGCAGTGTAATGATCCTTGAAGAGTCATGTTAAAGGTTCAGTATGCAGTTTCTGTAGAACTGCAGCAGTTAGAAATATTTTCAACAGGCAAAGCATTCTGATCCCTCCCCCTCAGAGCCATATGTGGCTCTGCCCCCTTGTGGTCTGTTGAATTTCAAATTCAAGCTCTGTTTTTATTGGCTGATTCAAATTCAAGCTCTGTTTTTATTGGCTGGTTACAAACTCTGTTTTTATTGGCTGGAAAATGGCGGGTCACCTTTTCTTTTTAGAAATGCTTATTTACCACCTGGAGAAGCAAGGGGACAATATTTTTTTTAATTTTTTTTCAGAGATTACCTGGCTAACATCAGTCTGTCAGGAGGTAGTGACAGAGTGAAGAAATATGTTCATAAAAAAAGCTACATACTGCAGCTTTAAGCGTTAATTGTTCTTGTTCTGTTACTGGTTCTAATGTTTGACATGTCCTGTTTATGACGCAAGGGTTGTTGGGAAATAAGATGGGGTGGGGCTTGAGGGAGTTTTGGCAGTTCTGTGGGGAGGCTGGAAGCACCTGTTGTGAAGCTGAGGAGCTATGGCGTGGGTCACGGCCAAACAGTGACTCTGAGTTTACTGGCCTGTTATTTGTGCTCTTTAATAAAGTGTTGGCTGAAGCAGAACGTCTGGTGCTTGAGTGACCGCGACAACGTTACAATATATATATATATATATATATATATATATATATATATATATATATTATATATATATATATGATATATATATCAAATAATGATATATATATCATTATTTAGCGCCTGCTGCACATTTGTGCAGCCCAGAGCTGCAGACAAAGCTTCCTCCTGCAGCTGATACTGCTTTATAAACTTCATGTTGCAGCTGAATGGCTGATCTCTGTGCAGAGCGGAGATGTGGGCGTGGCCAAGAGCGCTTGCAGTGGCAAAGAGCAGGGAATTGAACTCATGATATTCTGTCCTGTTAAGAGTTTAGACACTAACCCAGTAACCTTAGAAATGTGCGTACACCAACTTTGAAGTTGCATGGAGCTGCACACATTTCCACCGTCATTTAATCCATGATAGATCTAAGTTTTGCATGACAAAGTATGTATGTACAAATAACGTGTGTACACAGCCTATGCTCTTGAGGACCCTAGATCTATGTCTTTTTGCCTCTTTTTTGTTGTTGTTGTAAGTTTAATGACCGTTTCTTCCAGTCAGAATCCTGGCTGTTTTATGTGATCTCTAGTGTTACCAAGTGTCCAATTTTAACAGTGAGGAAGTGGAAAAGAGAGCCCCGGACTTATTTAAGTGAAGAACTCTGAGCCTCCAGTTCCAATTTGTGTGCAATAATTGAGTCATACTCAAGCTAAGGAACTAAGATTCATCAGACAATAAGATCAAGTTCCATTGACCGTAAGCTAATGATGACAAGAAGCTGCCTTTTTTGACTCTTTGGTGCACATTAAAGAACTGGAAATTGTTAACATTGAGGTTTACAGAAAACTGAAAGTTATGCACCATAACTCATGTTCCCTGAAGGAAGGGAACGAGGTGCAACATACTGCTATGGGAATTGCGCCCCCGCGCGATTACCTGAAGGAATACATTCACGCCTTTACGGCAGGGGCGTCAGCGTCGCGCCAGAGGCCCCGCCCTCTGGGTACTTAAGCCGCTGATGCCCATACATCATTCTCCAAAATGCACTTCACCGAGCTTTCAGCATTGAAAAGGGCCAGATATGTTGCACCTCGTTCCCTTCCTTCAGGGAACATGAGTTATGGTGCATAACTTTCAGTTCCCTTTCAGTCATGTCTCTCGGTGTAACATATGCTATGGGAATGTAATTCATTCACACCCTTGAAATGCTCAGCAAAATGCATGTGACAACATCTGCCTTAAAACGACAGGTATTTCCCAGCTGCTTTCTACAAGGTATGTAGAGAGCATAGGCTGAGAAGAAAAAAATTCAAATGTAGAAACATCAGCTTGATTTTACCACTGGACATATAGATAAAAAAAACACCAGCTAGAGACAGCATAAGCGTGCTCCACTAGTGTGAATACTCATCATCTCCCTTTTATTTATTTATTTTTCTCTGGAAAAACCTGAGAAACAGGAGGAAAGGAGCAAGGGACCCCTATTACGCCACTAGTAATTGGGTGGCAATGTGAAGGTAGAAAACCCAGGTCAAGCACAGGGTAACCTCCCAAATCCCCAGGGGATTTTTTTTTTACAAATACAAGGGGCACCACTGGCAAGTGGAGCCCATCCTGATGTTGGAGACCCTTTAAGGAGAGGGGAAACCCCTCCATTTAACATCTCCTAAGCAAACATAAACACCAAGGGGCACCCTTGTGTATGTTGTTGCTGTTTGTTTTGGGATAAAGCAATCAAAGCCTTAGGCTCTCAGCCAGTTCCCTTCAAAGGCCAGGCTGAAAGTTGCCACAACTCCGGACGTGGGTGTAGAAGCTGCCCACGTGCCTGAGTCAGCAGGTCCCTGTGAGGAGGCAATTGCCATGGTATCCCTGATAACATTGAGATCAACTCCGGGAACCACGGTTTCTGCGGCCACCTGGGGGCTATCAGGATCAGGGAGAGGGCTCCCTGGCGTACATGTTCCAGTGTCACCTCTATCAGAGGGACAGGTGGAAAGGCATAGTAGAGCACCCCTTCTGGCCAATCATGTGCCAGAGCATCCGTTCCCAATGGAGCATCTGTTTCCCTCAAGGAGAAGTAAAGGTCACACTGTGAGCTAGCTTTGCAAGCGAACAAGTCCACAGAGGCTCTCCCAAATTGTGACCAGACCTGCTCCACAATCCGTGGGTTCAGGCTCCATTCTGACGCCAGGAGAGGCTCTTTCGAGAGGGCATCTGCTCCATAATTTTGTTCACCGGGAACATGTCACCTAAGTGACAAGATTCTTGGAGTACACCATGTGAGCATCTTCTACATCAGTCCAAGTAGGGCTCGGGACCTTGTCCCTCCTTCTCTGTTGATGAAGGACATTGTGGTCCTGTTATCTGATTTCACTAGGACATGCTACCTTGCAATCAGACCTTTGCTGAAGAAGTATTTTAATGACAGGAATACGACCAACAATTCCAGGAAGTTGATATGTAATCTCGCTTCCTGTTTATTCCAAAGGCCACGGGCGTTCTTATTTCTGCAGATCGCCCCCCATCCTGTTTTTGAGGCGTCCGTCATGATGAAAACATGAGATGACACCCTTCCCAGCGGGACCCCTTCCGTGAAAACAGACAAATCTCTCCAAGGTACCATAGCCTACAGGCATTCTGAATCTATCCTAACCTTTCTTGCTCGACTAATAATAATAATAATAATAATAATAATAATAATAATAATAATAATAATAATAATAATAATAATAATAATAATAATAATGAATTTAATTTATAACACACTTTTCATTAATGAAAATCTCAAAGTGCTAAGCAGGGCGGGTTGTGTCTGTTGGTTTAGCCATGCTCTGTATGGCCCGCATTTTCAGCAATGCATGTGGTACACATGGTATGGCTGCCGCCAAGAGGCCTAAAAGGCGTTGGCACGTTTTCATAGGGACCCGTTGATCCAGTTTAAATATTTCCAGGCAATGGCGAATGGAGGAAACTTGTTCCTTTGAGAGCCATGCTCTGTATCGGACAGTGTCGATCTGTACTCCAAGAAATACGGTAACCCGTGATGGAGTTAGGTCACACTTTTGTAGGTTTATGACAAACCCGAGAGACTCCAGGTGAGAGATCACCCTGTAAGAGTGTGACTGTGCCTGTATTCTGCTTCCAGTCAGAATCAGCATGTCATCCAAGTAATTCATAACCCTGAGTCCTTGATTCTTAAGGGAGGTCAGGGCTGCATCCAGACATTTAGTAAATGTACGAGCCATCTTTAAACCAAAGGGTAAGGCTTTGAATTCATAAGTGTTCCCTTCGAAAGCAAAACGGAAGAACTTTATGTGTTTCCTCCACACACCTATGTGGATATAGGCATCTTTCAAATCCATTGTACATGCATAGTCTCCTGGTCTCACAGACTGGAGAACCTGCCGCCGTGTAAGCATCTTGAACTTAAACGTTTTTATTCTATTATTCAGAGTCCTTAGATCCAGAATTGGTCTCAGGGAATGATCCTTTTTGGGCACCAGGAAGTATTTGCTGTAGTGGCCAGAGCGTAGTTTGCGTCTCGGGACCAAACTTATCACTCCCTTCTGCAGCATCATCAAAACTTCCTCCCTCAACACATGTGCGCGTGTAGGGTTAATCTTTGATTGAAGTACCCCTGTGAAGGGGGGCGGTCTCCTGGTGAACTGCAACTTGAGCCCATGACATATCGTTGCCATGACCCAATCATTTGGTAGGCATGCCTTCCAGGCCTACGTGTGTGCCATGAGCCTGGAAGGCATGCCCAATTGCTGCTCGTCGTGTTTTAGTATTGGAGGGGTGGCCTTTGAACCCTCTTGCACTCTTCCGAGCAGGCTGGTCAGCCCAACAGAAGATATCGTGAGATCTGACCATCTCCGACAGAGCTCGTGTATCTTGCTGTGGTTTATAGTTTGACCACGTGGTTTGTGTTTTATAAAAATGGGACTTGATGTCAAGAACCAGGGCAGTTTGTGCTTTGGTACTTTTATTTTTGTACATGCATGAAACAGTATTTGTTTTGATTACACATACAGTATGCAAGTCATGTTTGGTGCGCGCATACATATCACCAGCTCCTCGTAGTATTTTACAAGTAGAGACTAGGATCCAAAGGTTAGGTTCCCGTACCACATGGGCGGGCAAACCTATTATATTATCAGTTTGTCCTGCTTCATCAGGCCCGAATCTGAGTTCCACACGAGGTCACTGAAGAGGCCCTCGGCCGGTACTGGAAAGTCTCACTGTCACCAGCGGGTCTCTTCCGTGGAGGGCCACGCATGTCTTCCTTTGGGGGTGCAAAGCTTTTTCTCGGCAGGCCCTCGCGGAGGACTTCTGCCTGTTTGCGTCTTTGTTCCATCCTGACCTGGACGCGTTCCATGGCTCCCCCGATGAGTCCCGTCGGCTCGATCGGTTGCTGGAGGAAGGGGGACCTCTAGTTTTCCGGGAGGTCCGATAATGTCAGCCAAAGATGGCGTTGGGCGACAACTATTTCCGTCATTGCTCTGCCTTGCGTGATGGCCATTGTCCCCATCATACGGAGCACGAAGTCAGAGACGCGGCGGGCCTCCTCCATGGCCTCCGTTGCGGTCTGCTCGTTTTTTGTTACCTGGAGATCCTGCAGTTTTTCTGCCAGGTACGCCTACACCATGGTCGATGCATTCATTGCGCGAGCCGTGAGGCCCTGAGCCTAGTAGCACTTTTCAAGCTGTTTCTCCGAAGCGCGGCAGGCCCTGCTAGGCAACGTTGGTTTCGTCCCTGTAGCTACGGGTGCCAGATGAGCCACCAGGGTATCCTCTATAGGGGCGAGTCCCGTTGTCTCCATTCCAGCAACATACCAGGAGTCGGGATAGTGACAGCGTCATGGGAGCTCCGGGTTCCACCCTGGAGCGTTTGAGCTCCATGAGGAAGTCCGGGAAAATGGGCATTTTTTGCTACGTTGTCAGCTGCTTCGCATAAAAGTAGTTTCCCGCCAGCCTCGTAGCCTGTTGGCGAGGCGTGGGGTCTGGCCACGCGACCTGTAGGGCATCCACCGCCCTATGGCATAGGTCAAACCGAGCAGGGACCGACACGTCCGGTTCCGGTAGAATTTGCGCCAGGTTCTGGGAGGAATCCACACTTTCTCCTCTGTAACCGTATTCGACGTCTTGGTCAGACACTTCGGGCGTCAAGTCCTCGACGGCAACCGAGGAGTCCGACACGTTGTCATCCCCGACTCGACCGTTGCATTCCATGGTCCACGTTCTCGAGCTCCGGCTCGGGAGCGGGCAGCTTTGTGCGACGTGCGACCTTCAGCGCCGTGGCCTTTGCCATGGATTTAGCCAACGCGTCCGCGTTTCCTCACTACCGCCGGCATCCGACAGCAGTGGGAGAAGGAATCTTTGAATTCCAGTGCTTTTCTCGCGTGCAGAATCCCTAGGCAGACAGGGCAGGCCTCGTGGGTGTCCGTCGCAGAGAGGGAGTAGCCATATCCGCTGGGGCAGGGGCGCGAGCGAGGGCTCGTCGTCCTGCTGGTTTTCTTCTTCTTTGTCCTCCGTTTTCCCTTCTCGGGAGCCATGTCTGGAGACGGGAAGCGTCAAGGTTGTTCCTAACTTCCTTTTGTTCAAAGCCGTCATCTCCGTCGTCTAGCTTTTGCTGGCTAGCCTACTAATTGTTAGCAGGGAGTGTTGTGACACAGTTAGCGCCGTCGAGCGAAGCAGCTGCGGAAAGAGAAGAAAACTTCGAGGTAAGTAGAAAAACGCTGGACTAGCTTTCGCCAGCCCAGCAGTACGCAGGAAAATTTCTCTGTACGCTCAGCGTAGGGAGCAAGCTTACCTCAATCGAGCGATGCGACAACAGAGAAGTCCCACGAAGAGAGGTAGTTCAGGTTTAAGCGAGGTGAAGGGCAAAAAGAGAATGATGTATGGGCGTCAGCGGCTTAAGTACCCAGAGGGCGGGGCCTCTGGTGTGACGCTGACGCCCCTGCCGTAAAGGCGTGAATGTATTCCTTCAGGTAATTGCGTGGGGGTGCAATTCCCATAGCATATGTTGCAACGAGAGACATGACTGAAAGGGAACCAACACGTACAGATCAGTACATTTTGCTTCATCCCACTACCTTTTAGATGACAAACATTTTAGCATTATAATTCTACATCATTGGGCTGAACATATCTCCACAAGGACAATAAAAGGAAGAGAAACACATCACATCACAGCAGCTCTCTAAACAACATGCAGTTATCATGTATCAAATCAGAGAGGTCAAAACATAAATAAGCTTAAATAAATTTAAAAAAAAAACTACAGAACAGACAATGAGAAGAAAAATAAAAAAAACATTATCATCTTATATGTTGCTGGAGTATCTAAGGAACCTCAGAAGGATTTTCACCAAACACATCCAAGTACATTTTAAACCTAATAGGACTCCCAGAACGAGGTTGATCCATCCTAATGACATAACCAGACCCATACTGAGTGGTGCTGTGTTCACAGGAGCAGTGCATGTTCAGATATATGTACTGGAGAAACTAAACAGCCTCTCCACAGATGCATGGCTTGAGGCAAGCCAGCTTTTCAAGACAAGACACAACTGTGCATCTATGCCTTAATGATGAGGGGCATTATTTTATCAATCTAAATCTTCATGTTTTGAAAAAAAAAAGAGTAAAATTACAACATGGGGGAGGTCTCAGTATTGTATTGCTTGTACTTTGTATAGTGAGCTTTTATATTTGATAATTGGACAACTTCATGTTCTATTGGAAAATATTTACCGTATCTTGAGCCATACACATTACACTGCCCTATAAGTTGCATCAGTCCAAATATGTCTAATAAAGTGGAAAAATCCATAAATATGCCGCTTTGTTGTATGCATTGCATCCATTGTGTTACCGCTGACAACCTGGAAATGTGGGCTGAACATGAGAATGTGGGCCGGTGTTGTGCCAAGAATCGATTGGCTGCCAAATGGCGGCCGTGGAGGCATGCAAGGGAGGACTTTAACAATAATATAACAAGATTAGCACTTAAAAACAATTATGTGTTTACTCAAAATTATAGCAAAGGTATGTCTCAGTCTAACTTTTCCTTAATAAACACACTTTGACCATCAAATCAACTGCATTTCAAAAGCCAATACACAGAAACAGGAATGCAAAGAGGGTGACTTGCTGTGAATTTCTTCAAAATTAACAAGATGGACACCTAAAAACAATAATTTGTTTGCTCAAAATTTTAGTAAAGGTGTGTTTCAATTTTACTTGTCCTTAATCAAATGACTTTAACAGTCAAATCAGCTGTAATTTCAAAAGTATTTGCTGCCTCAGTGCTCTGTGAGCGCGCTCTGAAGGAGAAAATCAGGAAGGAGGAATGATGCAAAATTCTTCAAAATTTAACAAAATTTGAATAGGCTTTTTTTTAAACCTATTACATGACACAATGACATACTTGAGTCCCCTCTAGCAGCTGAAAATTGTAGTGTTCAATATTTTCAGTTGGAATAAATGATAACTGTCAAATCTCAGCCAAAACATTTTTTGTTTTTTTTGCAAATATAGCAACAACAAAAAATCCATGAATATGTTGTTTTGGCGTATAAGATGTAGGGCATGCAACTTATGCATAAACAAACAAACAAAACAACAAAAAAAGTGACTTATAGGCCAAAAAATATGGTATCTCAGGTTGACTAATTACGTAATTATGCAATACAGCTGGAGCATTAAATCAACATATTTACCACATATCTGTTTCAAATAAATCACACTGCTTAATATTATTGCAGAATGATAAAAGAAAGAACAGGGAAATGAGAAATGATAAGCTTTAATTTAAGAAAAGACAAACAGGAGGGTCATTTAATCCCTTCAGAAGACAAAATGTTTTTATTCAAGCACTTTGAGATTTTTATTAATGAAAAGTGCATTATAAATGGAATTCATCATCATCATAATGAATCAATAGCAGGAAATTTCCTGCAACGGCATGGCTGGAATTTTGTCAATAATGCTTCCATTATAAATCAAACAGCCCCCACTAACATACCCCCCCCACCACACACACACACACACACACACCCACACCCACACACACACACACACCAAATCACACTGACCAACAAGGAGTGAAAATAAACAATAATTAGGAGCCTCAGTGGCACTTCACCTATGGTTGAGGATGCTCTGTCCTCACACCTGTACAGTGATGCATTTCAGTAATCAAGAGAGAAACAGGTTGACCAAACAGCAGCAACAATTAAGGTAACAAACATAATCAACACCCAATCAGGCTTCATTGTGACAAACCACTTTGCCTGAAGAAGCCCATGCTTACTTATGCAACACACACACACACACACACACACACACACACCAACCAAAAAAAAAAAAGGTTTGGTCGACAGAACGTTGATTGTTTTGTGTTTGGATCAGCGTTTTGGCCCTGACAAAAACACATCTTTGCGGATTCTGACAGAAAATGAGTCACCAGTAGCAATGCACTTTTCACGTAGAGACGTTTGTGTTGTGTCAAGCATTATGTGATTATTTTTATTGTTTGTTTCTGTCTTGCACATGACGTTTTATGTTGTGTTCTTTGCGGACAAACATGAATATGAAAAGAGTTGGATCAATTTAGAGAAATAAACTGGCCTAATATGGACATTTTCAGATATGTGATATACAGATATTGACGTAAACCAGGGACAGAAGTTGTTAGAGTTAGTTTTTTTATGAGGTGGTTTTGAATAATTGATTGACATGTAAAATCAAAAAGGCGTTCAATACAAGATCAACTGGACTTTATTTGTTGCAAAAGACGTTTCGACCCCTATCCAGGGGGCTTTTTCAATTCACTGAAAACAAACTGTGAGCGTGTGGAATTATAACAGTCTAAAGAATGACGCACCATCATATGTAAATTGCAGGCTGAGGTAACACATACATGCAAATTGACAGATCACACCTTAACAGTAACGTCTGTTAACGTCAGAAATGTCTTTTGCAACAAATAAAGTCCAGTTGATCTTGTATTGAATGCCTTTTTGATTTTTATCATGTCCTGGACGACTGAGAATCTTCACCAGCTGATTGACATGTAGTTACATTTTATTTCGGTTTTCTAAAGATAGAAAGATAAACAAGCAAGCAAATACATAAAGCAGTCCTTGGTATCTTTATATGCGACTGTAAGATCTGATTGAACCAAGGATGATACTCAAACAATAAACCCAACACACACACACGTGCAGCCCCCTCACACACACACACACACACACACACACACACACCACCACCATAGCCCCACACGTGCAGCCCCCTCACACACACACACACACACACACACACACACCACCACCATAGCCCCACAGTGCAATCAAACGGAATGTCAGCAATGATTTTATACTTTCACTTTTTGGGAGTAATTTAACCAGCTCAACGACAGCTAAAACTAATCTCAGATTTCCACTGTGATTTACTTTTCCTGGGAAAAAAAATAAAACTTTGGTCATAGAACAAAAATGTCATGTTGTGCCAAGAACTGCCACTGATTTTAATTTGATTAGGGCAGCGGATCCACATTTTCACTGGCTAACATTTGCTTGTTTATTCTGTTTGAACTGGAATTGAACCCGGGATGCTTTTCCACTTCAAGGTGTTTCAGCCAGTAAAACTGAGACATGACCATGATCTATCAGAAATAAGACAGCACCATGGCTTTGATATGAATCAAATTATTACCCCACCCCCACCACAGACCCTTATTTTTTTTATTTTGTGTTTTATAAATGTCTGGTTTCTACCCAGCTTGGGGTGTCTATGAGTGCACACCTATTTCTCCAGCTCCCCGGGCGCTTTCGGGCTGCTCACTGCACTACCTGGTAGGTGGTTGGGTTAAATGCAGAGACGAATTTCGTCTGTGTATGGGAACATATGCAGATGACAGGAATAGACATTATTATTATTATTATTATTAAAATGATCTGTAGTTTTGTAATTACTGCTCTTTGCTTTTACATTCAGTTTGCAACAAATGTACTGCAAATATAGATTTTTGTATGTTTGTTTGTTTGTTTGTACATTGTCTTTATGCATTGGTGGTTTGCAAGATAACTTGACTTATTTTCTGCACTTTAACATTAAAATCTCCTACATAATTTAAAAACAAAAAAAGTACAGGGAAAAATGAGCATAATATATAACAAATCCTTCACATGATGTGTTCAATTTGATTTAAATACATTTTCTATATTAATAAATTTACACAATTTACTAAAATGATGACATGGCAAAGCTAGCTCAACTTTAATTATTGGATTTCATCATCATCATTTGTATTCATAAACAGAGTTAAAAGCTGTAAAACTACATTACCAGGTGAGATATATTATTGATTGAAGAGATAGATTAAAAATTAATGACCCGTATGGTCCACATTGAATAATCAATTTAAATTAATATCAGTTTCACAGCGCAGCTGTTCAGTAACAGGTCTTTAGATCAGCTCTGGTCATGTTCATTTTTTTACCCTCTTTAGAGGAAGGAAACTATGGAGGCAGTGTAGGAACAGTGTTGTAGATGGTATGAATGAGGATTGATTTTTAATGTTTTTTTTCACTACAGACTGTAAATTTGAATCCAGCTTTACTTCCTGTTTGTCAACATCACATAGTGATGCTTCCTCATCTTACTGGAAAAGCAGAGGGTAAGAAATGGGAAGAAAAGGGTGAAATAATTCTGTGCTCCTACTTGGCCCTGAAAACATTGCAAAACCATCCATCATACAAGCTTGATTTAAGATGACAACGATGAGGTGCTTGAATGTGTGTGCATGTGTGCACATGTGCATGTAAATACACGTTGTGAAGAAGAAACCATTCCCCCTGAGGAGTGCAAGTGATATTTTGAATCCAAATTGCATAGATCGGGTGATTGCTCTGCACGAACTGAATGGTGACATCTCAATATGCATGCCCTTATCAGGAAAATAATAAGGCTGGTTTCATGACCAAAATTAGATGTGCAGACCGTCAAATGAGAAAAAAAAAAACATTCCAAACCAATTGAACCAAAG
>JBBPBX010007819.1:2848-22302 GCA_038048925.1 Garcialebias charrua | reverse complement strand
TATATGTATATATATATATATATATATTATATATATACAGTATATATATATTTGTGATTTGATTTGATGTTTATTCATTCATTTTAAAAGAACAATACAAGACAGTTTCATCAGATACAAGATTACAAGTAGGATAAAATGAAGGGAGCAGAAAGAAGATGAAATCTTATTATATCTGCCCCTATTTCACAGTTTGTTCAACCAATGATAACTTTCAAGCAACATCACAGAATGAATAGTTCTACCTATTTTCCTAACTGTAATACACAAACTACATCACAAAATGAATAATTCTACTTAATTTTCCTGACTGTAAAACATAAACTAGATCACAAAATGAATAATTCTACTTAATATTTCTAACTGTAATACACAAACTACATCACCCATAATTCTAATTAATTTTCTAATTCTAATTTTTTTTTTTTTTATTTTTTTTTTTATTTTTTTATAATTTTATTTAATTTTCCTATTTTTTTTTAATTAATTTTCCTAACTGTAATACACAAACTAGATCATAAAATGAATAATTCTACTTAATTCTACTTAATTTTTCTAATTGAAATACACAAACTAAAAGATGGCACAACATCAAGATGTTCACAAAATGAATAATTCTACTTAATTTTCCTAATTGTAATACACAAATTCATCACAAAAATGAATAATTCTACTTAATTTTTCTAACTGTAATACACAAACTGCTTCATAAAATGAATAACTCTACTTAATTTTTCTAACTGTAATACACAAACGTACCGTACATCATAAGTACAACATAATTGTAATACACAAACACGCAAGATTACATCATATATAGTTTTTGAGCAAGTCCTTTTTGACCTTTTTCTTAAATGTATACATTGATTTTTCATTTTTAACATCACTCTCCAGAGCATTCCACAATCGAATTCCCTGAATTGAGGTAGACCGTCCTTTTAAGCTGGTTCTGAATTGTGGTTTGATGAATATCTCTGTCCCTTTGAGATTGTAATAACTTTGTCTTTTTATAAAATTTCTTTGGATATTTAAAGGTAATGTGTTATTATGAGCCCTATACATAATTGATAAAATACTATATTCTACCAATTCCTGGAATTTCAATAAGTTTAGTTGAATAAACAAGGTGTTTGAAGGGTGAGTGAAATGTTTTCTGGTGATTACTCTTACAGCTCTCTTTTGTAAAATAAAAACAGGCTTTGTAATAGTTTTGCATGCTTTTCCCCAAACCTCAATACAATAGATTAAATGTGGAGCAATGATTGTGTTATACAACATATGTAAAGCTTTATCAATTAAAAAATCCCTGACTTTATACAGTACTGCAATTGCTCTAGCTAGTTTTTTTTTAATAGAATTTACATGATGTTTCCATGTCAGTTTGTCATCAATGATAACACCCAGAAACTTCACTTCACTCACTTTACAGATCACAACATCTTCAATTTCAAATGGATCGTCATCAACAATTCCCTTTTTGTTACTGAAAATCATGTAGTTAGTTTTATCTAAATTCAAAGATAATTTGTTTAATTTAAACCAAGTTTGTATTTTTATAAATTCTGTTTTCATCATATCCAAAATCTGTTTTATGTCATTACCCGAACTGAAAAAAGTGGTGTCATCGGCAAAAAGAACACATTTAAGTAGTGCTGACACATTTACCAAGTCATTCACATATAAAATAAACAACTTTGGTCCAAGCACAGAACCCTGAGGAACTCCACAAGTGATATCACGGAGGTCAGATCTAACATCATTTATTTGCACAAACTGTTTCCTGTCCTTCAAATAGCTAGATACCCACTGTAATGCTGGTCCTCTAATACCATATTTATTTAGTTTTTCAAGGAGAATGGTGTGGTCAATGGTATCAAATGCTTTTTTTAGATCAACAAAAACACTAACACAGTACTGTTTATGATCGACAGCATTAGTTATTTGTTCCATTAAATCCATGAGAGCCATTGACGTAGAGTTTTTTTCTCTAAACCCATATTGACTGCTACTTAAAATGTTTTGTTTATCAATAAATTGATCCAATCTGGACACAAATAGTTTTTCTAGAATCTTTGAGAACTGTGGTAATAAGGATATTGGCCTATAATTATTGAATACACATTTATCACCATTTTTAAAAAGAGGAATTACCTTTGCTACTTTCATGTTATCTGGAAATATTCCTGTTGAAAAAGATAAATTGCATATATATGTAAACGGTTCAATAACATAACTTATTATTTCCTTTACGAACATCATATCCATGTCCACCCAGTCTTTTGATCTCTTGTCTGAGAGATTTTTTACCATTTTCATAATTTCCTCTTTGTTAGTTCCACTAAGAAAAATACTGTTGGTGCAACTTTTAATTGAATGACACACCTTATTATCTACTTTTGGTATTTTAGCTGCAAGGCTTGATCCAATATTTACAAAATATTGATTAAATTCATTTACGATATCATTCTCATCATGTATTTCTTTGTCATCTTTCACAAAATATTTTGCAATGTTCGTTTTTGCTTTATGACTTTTTAGAACATCATTTATTACTCGCCATGTTGTTTTAGTGTCACCATTGCTCTTGTTTAATAAATCACTATAGTATTCTTTCTTGCATCTTCTTATAATCATTACCAATTTATTTTTATATTTTTTATATTTTTCTTCAGCTTGTTGTGTTCTCGTTTTTAAGAAACATAAATACAAGTTATTTTTTTTTTTACAAGCATTTCTCAACCCTTTAGTCATCCAAGGTTGGTCAACAATATTTCTTTTTCTACGATTTCTTTGCACACAATTCTTTTCATACAGAGCTTCTAAAATGTTCATAAATTCATCATATGATCTGTTAACATCATCAACTAATTAAAACCTACATTGTATTGTGTTTATATATGTACATTTATTTTAAATTCTGAACGTTGCTTGTAACTATGCATGTGCCACAGACTTGTGTGTTGAAGCAAATAGTTTGGTGTGAAGGCACACCCATTCCTGCATGAGTATTTAAGCAAAAACAATTATTTTAAATATAATTATTTAAAAGCTTAATGCCTAATTTGAACTAAGCTCACCTTCCCACATAACCTTCCATGCAGTGTATGTTCATGATGATGATCTCTTCAGGGTTACTTTTACCAAACAATGTTAATGTACTTTGAATTTTAACAGCAGAGTAATTTTAATCCACTCCTGACCTTTCAAGTGACATCCAAGATGTTCTCTTTCAGCCATACATGGATATATTTAGGAAGTGTATATTAAATAATGATCTTTATTTTTTCAAAGTAGGGCATATTTAATAATACATATATAATGCATAACCCATCGAGAAAAAAAAAATATATAAAGAAAGTAATAAAGAAAGAAAGAAAGTTTGGATTTTTCTCTGTATCACGTCACTATAGCTAGGGATACATTTTCACTGCAAATATAAATGACATACTTTGAATACAGTTATATATGAATCAGTATTTATAGCATAGCAAATAATAAAACCCACAATTTTTGAGGCGATACAAGTTTTACATAGCTGCATGTTTTGGAAGTTTCACAAATGGCTGAGTTAAATAACTGGGACAAATGGGAGGGTAGGATTCTCTTGGGTTTCCAATTTTGGCAGAACACTAGCTTGTTAATTAGCATATCTTCCACTCAGTAGCTGCAAAACTGCTTCCTTCAGAATTTTACTTCTATACTGAAATAAAACATACTCCAATATGAAATGCACTTACTAAAAGACACATACATCTAATGATTGTGCTTTTTCTAAGCATTGTACAATTATCATAATTTTATTTATTTGTCTTCCACCATTTATTTTTTTCTTTCAGAGTTGGTTTCACCCAATTTAGTTAACCTGTATTTTAGCCAACAATTAAGCTGCTCCAAACATGCAACACTGTGACATGACTTTCTGTCCTTTTTTTTTTATCCTAAAATGATGGCATGTTCTTGCATGTTTAATGTCAAGTTTTTGATCATCACCCAGTCTGACTTCAGCTACTTCCTAATGAATTTTGAATGTTTCCTAGAAATCGGTGTTGTGTTCAGCAGCACTGAAGTGTTAATTTCTGAAATCCCATGTTATCAAGTATGAATTATAAACATAAAGTAAAAAAAAACATATGGTAAGATAATGAGAACAGGATTTACATGTATCACTTTGAACTCAGTGCTTTCTTCTTGTTATTATAGATTTTTTTTTTAAAGCTCTATCAAAGTTACTCTAAAAATATTAATTGCTGGAATTGATGAGGCCTACATTCAAGCACTGAACCTGCTTATTAAAACTGTGCACGACCAATGTAATGGTGGCTGTACTGATGTTCCCATGGAAGCATCCTGTCTACCTGCGTTTTCTGAGTCATTAACGCTGTGCTTCTGCAGAGTGGGTCAGCCGTTCTGACATTGAGGCCAACCAGAAACACAAGGAACTGAGCTACTCTCAACCACAAGCATGAAAATACTTTCTTTAATTCTATTTCTGACATTTCCTTTTCAGCATTTTTTTTTTTATGTAAGAAACCAGGGTTAGTTTTTTTTATTTTCTTTGTGCAATTCAATAAACATGCAAGGAATTTTCTAAATATATTTAACTTGCCCTTTTATCTTTGGTGCCATATGTCAATTATTTATCATAATTCCTCCAATACTGATGAAATATATGTTGAACAGGTTTGTCAGATATTGAAAGGGATTTAAAATATGTGCTTTAGTTTTAATTTTATTCAAATTATAAAGCCCCACACATTTTCTCACTGCTGTTTAATTATGCAGAAGCAAATTGTTGAACAATAACGTTGGCTTAGTGCTGGTAATGAGGGCCTGCCAACATTGTTGTTTCCCAATTACACACTGAGCCAGATTTGTCAGACCTCTTTCCTCTCCCTGGCAACAGTAATAACATATGCTTAAGTCACAGTCCTGTACACATTGGATTTAAGACTGAGTTTTATTTTATTTTTTATGCATAATTAAATTAATAAAAAAATAAAAAGTGCTTGTGTGGTCGTGGAAGGGGAGTGGTCACTGCTGCAGTCTTGTAGTCCTGAGGGTGCAGGTTTGAGTACAGGTTTCATCAGATAGAGCATCCATTGTGAAACAACTGCCAAATATTTCATGCAAATGTGCTTGTTGTGGCAACTTGTGCAGAAGGGAGCAGTCAAAAGAAAGCATAAACTAATACTAGTACAACTATAAATTCATCCATCCATCCATTATCTTCAGCCGCTTCTGCCTGCTCAGCTTGTGGGGGTCACTGGTGCCCATGTCAAGCAATCACGGTGTGAGAGGCCGGGTACACTCTGGTCAGGTCACAAGTCCATCGCAGGGCCACATAGAGACAAACGAGACAACAATTCACTCTCTCAAAACCACCTATGAACAGTTTAGTTACCAAGTAGTCTAACATGAATGTTTTTGGTCTGTTGGAGGAAACCAGAGTACCCGGGGAAATCCATGCATGCACGGAGAGAAGCAAGACAAAGAAGAAGACGACTAGATGTGATCTCCCCAGTTTCATATAAAGCAAAATCATATGGAGTGAATTTTTAACATCTATCCAATATGTCTAATGGTTGTCACTATCACATAAAAGCTGGCACACATATTTATGCTCTGATAATTTAACACTATCCTCATAAAAAATATATATTTCAGGAGTTTTATTTTAAAAAATCATAAATCAAATTAATTACTTTAGAGTACTCACCGTACATTCAAAAGTTATTTTACTTTTTTGTGTGTCTTTAGAGAGTAAAAATGATCAGAGGTTACAATAAATGTCATCTAAATAAGTATAATGGTTGCCAATAATGAATATGTGTGTCTATATTTAAATTTGATTAACCTGCATTTAAACAGGAAAATTCCATTGAGATCACAGATCTGCCCAAAGGCATTTTAACATGCATATGTTTTGCTTTTGTGTTGTTGTTTTTTTTTTTTCATTATTTTTTTTTTCTTTTCTTTTGTGCTTTAAATGAACAGCACACAATTGCATTTGCAATATTGAAAATATAAACTATGGCATGGTAAAACTGTGGTTACAACTGTTGGCAAATAGCTAAAAAATGTTACAAGTTCTACATTTTCATTGTGTATGCATGAGGTTTCTTAGTAACACTACATTGCCTGAAGGAGTGACTGAGGTGTCTGTCTTGTAACCCCTATGATACATAGGGTTTAGTACGGTGGCCCTGAGGTGCAAAACACATTAACAAATAAGGCTAAACACTTTAACAAATAGTTCTGAAACAAATTAACAAATTCTGAAACACTTTAACAAATTCTGAAACACTTTAACAAATTCTGAAACAAATTAACAAATTCTGAAACAAATTAACATTTTCTGAAACACTTTAACAAATTCTGAAACAAATTAACATTTTCTGAAACACTTTAACAAATTCTGAAACAAATTAACATTTTCTGAAACACTTTAACAAATTCTGAAACAAATTAACATTTTCTGAAACACTTTAACATTTTCTGAAACAAATTAACATTTTCTGAAACAAATTAACATTTTCTGAAACACTTTAACAAATTCTGAAACACTTTAACATTTTCTGAAACAAATTAACATTTTCTGAAAAAATTAACATTTTCTGAAACAAATTAACATTTTCTGAAACACTTTAACAAATTCTGAAACACTTTAACATTTTCTGAAACAAATTAACATTTTCTGAAACAAATTAACATTTTCTGAAACACTTTAACAAATTCTGAAACACTTTAACATTTTCTGAAACAAATTAACATTTTCTGAAACAAATTAACATTTTCTGAAACACTTTAACAAATTCTGAAACACTTTAACATTTTCTGAAACAAATTAACATTTTCCTGAAACAAATTAACATTTTCTGAAACACTTTAGCAAACGAGAGAATCACACGGAAAGGGAATGTCCTAACGAGGCTGACCCGGAAGTGACGACCCGGAAGTGATGACCCGGAAGTGATGACATTTCGACCCGAGATGGACAACACGCGAAAACAAACTAAAGAAAAGCGATCTTTACATGCATCCTTCACATTTAAAAGGTAAGTTATGCTGAGGGCGAAACATAAATATATGAAACATGTTTATCGTCATGATCGCGTTTTTTTCCGACCGAACATATATTCATGTAATGGCAGCGTTACTTTCTACCACAGTGTGCTCCTTTGTCTGGCGTTGGCCAGTAATAAAACCATTATGGTTTTATGTGTGGTTTATGTGTCTGTGTTTTACAATAAAACTGTGGTGATTTCTTAAAAAGTAAGTGTTGCAACGCTGCCTAAAAAACACTAACTTTTAAGGATCAGGATTACTTTATGTTTTATTCACAGATTATGCTCAGTGTTTTTTATTAGAGTGAGGATAAAGTCAGCATTTTTTTCACAATCATAGATTCTGTTTCAATTTTTGCCAAAATGTAATAATAATTAAAATAATAATATCAGAGAGAGTACACTGTGTTGAAACACTGATATCTGATTGCAGTACAAGTAAATAAAAACGGATAAATCATTATATTTTATGTCCTTCCTGTCTTTAGCTGCATTTGAGCACCTTTTGATGTTTAGAGCTAAATGAACAGAATGGAAAATATATTTGTTTCCTTGCTGCAGGTCAATCTGCTAGTTTCCTTAAATAGAAACTTTTTGAACTATCAGTACGTTGAATAATCAGTTGAGCTCTTATGCAAAATATATTTAAAAGGTTTTCAGATTTTTTTTAACGCATGATCTACCCTTTTTTGCTCCATACTAGGCCAAAATGCAGAAGAAGACCATCTTTTATCAGAGTCAGAGTCAGAGAGTCAGAGTCAGAGAGAATTTATTGTCATTTGCACCGCATGTAGTACATGTGTTGAAAACGAGATTATGTACACAGGGTCCCAGTTACATCCAACAACAAATGCAAGAGAAAAACAATAATAACATCTAGGATTAACTAAGAGAGACATCAGCTAGTAATACACTAAGCCCTAATGTAGTAGAAAAACATCATTATAAACAGCAGCACGAACATGAGCAGATGGTCACAGATGAACGCAGCAACAAGAAACAGATCAGTATCAGCATGATGTGACATTTTGCAGTGTTTATTCTTATTATTTATTTATTCATGAGTCTGACAGCCTCAGGGTAGAAGCTGTTCCTCAGTCTAGTGGTTCTACATTTGATGCTCCTCAACCTCCGTCCCGAGGGGAGTGGTGCAAAGAGTGAGTGTGCTGGGTGAGTGAGGTCTTTCATGATGCAGGTGGCTCTTTTTCTGCATCTGGAGGTGTAAATGTCTGTGATGGTGGGGAGACTGACTCCCACAGACTTCTGTGCAGCCTTCACCACTCTTTGTAGAGCTTTCCTCTCTGCAACTGTGCAGCCTCCATGCCACACGTTGATGCTGGAGCACAGGACGCTCTCCACTGCACACCTGTAGAACGAGGTGAGGACTGAGCTTCTCAGACCGGCTCGTCTCAGCCGTCTGAGGAAGTAGAGTCTCTGATGACCTTTCTTGATCAGGCTGGTGGTGTTATTGCTCCAGCTGAGGTTATCATTCATGTGTACACCCAGGTATTTGTAGCTGGAGACCACCTCCACCGCAGATCCACCTATATACAGTGGGGTGTGGGTGTGTTTGTTCCTTCTGAAGTCCACAATCATCTCCTTCGTCTTCTTCACATTCATGTGAAGGTTATTCTCTTTGCACCAACTCTCCAGATGTTCCACCTCCTGTCTGTAGCTGGATTCATCATTATCTGTGATGCATCCCACCACAGCTGTATCATCTGCAAACTTAACAATATGACAGCCTGGATGTGTGGCTGTACAATCATATGTGAGCAGAGTAAACAGAAGAGGGCTCAGCACACATCCCTGAGGAGAGCCAGTGCTGAGGGTGATGGTGGAGGAGGAGAAGTTGTGGATCTTCACGGACTGTGGTCTGTTTGTTAAGAAGTCTAAGACCCAGTTACAAATAGAGGGGCTTAGTCCAAGTGTGGATAGTTTGTCTATCAGAGTTTGGGGGATCATGGTGTTGAAGGCAGATGTGAAGTCCACAAAGAGCAGACGCACGTATGAGTCCTTCTGATCCAGGTGGGTGAGAGCAGTGTGGACCACGGAGGAGATGGCGTCCTCTGTTGATCGGTTCTCACGGTATGCATATTGATGAGGGTCCTCGTTGATGTTGACGGCTGTCTTGATGTGGGACATGACCAGTTTCTCAAAACATTTAGCGACTATCGGGGTGAGGGCCACCGGTCTATAGTCATTCAGACCAGTCACTGTGGAGCTTTTTGGGACTGGGATGATGGTGGCAGTCTTCAGGCAGGTGGGAACTGACTCCAGTGCAAGTGAGGTGGTGAAGATGTCAGCCAGCACCTCACAGAGCTGGTCCGCACATTCCTTCAGAACTTTCCCTGGGATGTTGTCTGGACCCGTAGCTTTATGAGGGTTGATCCTTCTGAGACTGCCTCTCACTTCTGCTGCGGTCACTTTGAGGTGCTCCTCGTCTGGTGATGAGGTGAGTCTGGTGCTAGTTGGTCTGTTTGGATCATCAAAACGTGCATAAAACTTATTGAGGGCATCAGGCAGGGATGGGTCCCTGGGGCATTGTTTGCTTTTGCCCTTGTAGTCTGTTAAGCATTTGATGCCCTGCCACATGCTCCGTGGATCATGTGAGGTGAACTGTCCCTCGATCCTCTGTGCATACGCGGCTTTGGCCTTCTTTATGCCATCATCCAGTTCTCTCCTGCACTTTCTCAACTCCTCAGTATCTTTAGACTTGAATGCAGTGTCCCTGGCTGCCAGCAGGGTGCGGACATCCTTATTTAGCCAGGGTTTTTGATTGGGGTAAAATTTAACACACTTTATCCAGGAAAACAAAGAGTTGTTTTCCGCAAGGGACCCCTTGGATTTATTCGTCAGGACCCCTCTCCTGAGGCCAAAATGATAAAAAATTATCCTAGTGTGCAGAACAAATCTGAGCCATAGAGAGAGGACATTGTGCGGCGAAATGTTTGTCTGCAGTTCATCAAAGAGGAGGGGATGTCACAGATGATTCAGAAGTGCTGGGAGACTAGAAGCTGCAGCAGCACCTGCTCAAGAGACAGAAATCATCCTCCAGTCATACAACCACACCATCCAGTGTGCCACAGAAACATCTGGGTGAGCAACTAAGAATGTTGTATTAACAATTTTAAGATGAAAGGACAAAAATTGCCTTAAAAACTGAATATTCCTCCCAAACTGATCCTTGATTTTTTTTACAATATAATTTTTTGATTTCTCATAGTGATGGAGGAGTACGAAGGATTGGAGGCTGCAATGCTGAGCATCTCACCCTCTACGCTCCTGAAGGCCGAGATACACTTGAGCGTCCTCAGGTACGCCACTCTACGCGCGCATTTTGTGCGCATGTGTTTTGCTGCTATACTTCAGAAACTATCAGCTTTCAAACGCTCGCGTTCTCCTTGTTGTAATATGAGCAGCTGCGCACGGAGGGGACTCAACTGAGCTCGCTGATTGGTTACTTGCTGACACGCCTACTGAAATGATTGACAGCTTTCACTCAGCTCATGTAGCTCGCTGAAGACCGCGGCGGTGTTCTGATACGGTGTTTCTACTATATATGTTATAAAAAGTTCTCTCAGAAATAAAAATAATAACAGGGAGCACTTTTCCTGCAGCACACAGCCCACCAGGGATATTTAAAACATTGCGCACCCAGGTAGGACCTGAATTCATTCATTTCAATCATGGAGTGAACGGAGGAAGAAGTGATTACTTGACTTTAGGCAAAAAAACAAAAGAAAAGGCCCGATCAGCGATAAAGAAGGGGAATTTATTTCATTTGTGTAACATACAAAACAGTCCGGCGCCGGGGAAGTTTATGGTCAGACACCGCGTATCGCGCACGTTAAAAAAAAGCTTTGCGCGTACATGCCCTGAGGGGCTACGCTTTTGCCTTGACGTACGTACGCTGCGTATAGGCGTATCGTGAGAACGCTCGAGTGTATCTCGGCCTTAAGTCAGAGCAGTACGCACACTATAGTTACACTTGATGAAATTCTAAAATATAATCTGCTTGTGTTTAGTCTCTCTCCCATATTTGTCTTTGTGTACACAGTGTCAGGATCAGCGGAAACAGAGGGAACCCCAGTGTCAAACAGAGCAAAGACAGGTTTTTCTTAAAGTAGGTGATTTCAGGACTGGAGTGCTATTCTCTTTTACGATGAATAACCCTCCAAAACTGAGCCTTGACCTATTGTGTTCTGGCAGAAGCAGAAGGAATAAAAGCACAACTTTTTGAGTTTCCACTAAACACCACCTGTTGTGTTCAATTGGGATTCATACAGTGACTGATACATTATCTTTATTTAGGTCCAACTGCAACGGTGTCCAGGTGTTCAGACGCATCAGGTGATTCAGAATCCTCAACAGTTAAGGGTAAAGAACATTCTATTTCTGAAAAGAAATCTGATGCTTTATGTTTTTAAGCTACGGTACATAAAATCATTTGTTTACTTTCTTCTGATTGTTTACAGTCCTGGCAAACACACAACAGACATCCGTGGCCCTTCCATCACAACAGACACCCGTGGCCCTTCCATCACCACTGTCATTTCTACTGAAGGAAAAAGAGAGTGCAAAGAATACAGAGTTGTATAAAGGTTCGTTTCAACTCACCCTTAAATATCTATTTGTTGCATCAATAGCAATGTCTGGATAATTTTCACAGCTACTTCATCTGATGTTTTAAAATTATACTGAAGCCATAAATAAATAACTGAAAGATATCGCTCCTTTTCAGATTCCAGCACAAGTGCAGCTTCCACCTCTGCACAGAGACCTTTCCTTTGAGGACAGTGCTGAAGATGGTAAGAACTGACTGCATACAAAAAATAATTAATTTTTTTACTGAGTAGTTTGCTTTATTAACAGCATTTCCACGCTGTTTGTCAAATATTTTGTAAACAATGTGGCTAATATTTGGAACACAGTCTTTTTTTTATGGAACCCTAATTCCATGTATTTTTATTTTTTTATGATAGTTCCCTCAGCTAAGCCGCCCTTTGCTGTCCCCCTGCCTCAACCTGACCATGACATTAACCGCTGGAGTAGTAAACTAGTAGTAGTAGTAGTAAACTAAGTAGTTTCCTGCTTACAACAATTTGCTCCTGTTTCATTGTCTGCCTGTTGTAGATCAAGTTGTAATGACTTTGACAAAACTAAGACAGAGCTTTGTAATGGATGATGTAGCACAGCTGTTGAAAACATCACGATGTCAAAAAATGAAAACTGAAAAGCTATTTGTTATTACACTTTAACAAGCTTTCACATCACTTTCATTGATTGTTTTGTAAAGACAAACGAGGTACAACTGAAACAAATATGTTAGTTGCAAAATAATGTTTTTATTTTTGTCTGTACATTTTATTGTATGTTAACATGTAGACTGGGAGGAGACCCCAGGGAAGACCCAGGACATGCTGGAGTGGTCTGGGAAGGCCGTAAGAGTCCTCCCAGAAGAGATGGAAGTTGCTGTCTGGACACTCCCTGCTCAAGCTGCTGCCCCTGTGACATGACGTAAAACCAGGAGGAAGATGATGGATGGATGGAGTTAATATGTCTGAAGGTGATATTATGCCTTGGAGTTTAATTTTTTTAATAAAACTAAAAACTAATAAACAACTATTAAGACTGGTATTTTCTCCAAAGCAGCTTCATATGATGTGTTGTGTACGGTATGAATATTTATGTGCTTACTGCATTTTAGCTCAAGGTATTTGTGGCAGAGCTGAATCTTATTTGCAAAAAAATTCATCTATCAATGTTGGAAACATGTTTGAAAAGTAAAAGTTATGGAAGTGTTTCATCTGTTTATCTGTAAAGTATTTGTAAAAAAGAAAAGTCCAACTCCAGGTGTTCTGTTGGTGTCCATATAACCAGCGTGCAGCTCTGCAGCTCCAGGCACGTCACTGTCAGCTGAATCTGGAAGAATAAATGTACAATATGTTTTAATGAAGGTTTACAAGTACCTGTCACATAAGTACATATACTGAAAATTGCAACATTTACTCACCTGGACATAGAATCCACTTTGCCCATTGGTTAGAATGAGGTACCGGTACTTCTCATCTTCTAAGCATCTGATGTCACAATTTGGCCAACACCGAAACTGTGCAAATGACATGGAGCTATTTAGAGGACATTTAATCTCTAGGAGCTGCACAGAGTCCAAAATTCCATCCAGGCTTATTACAAACTAAATACAGTAGGTGCATCCTATCATTGCAAAACACAATTAAATTAACTAATAAAAATAAAACAATTAGTATCAGCATTTATTCCACAGTATTGCAGCAGTGTGGCTGCATGACCTGCTTGTATTACACCTGATGTTTAAACTAACAGCCAGGCTTGGTGATGGAGGACTTTAAGGCTTTGGCTGAGCTCTGTCTGTGCTATCTAAAAAAGCTAAGTCTGGTCCTCTGGACATTCAAAAAACAAAACAAAGCAACAACAACAACAACAAAAACTGTTGAAACGTTTCGTCTTTCGTCCGAAAGACTTCCGGACGAAAGACGAAACGTTTCTACAGTTTTTTTTTTGTTGCTTTGTGTTGTTTTTTGAATGTCCAGAGGACCAGACTTAGCTTTTTTTTTTTTTTCTACCTGGATTATTGAGCATGCATCAGGGTATCTGTCTGTGCTAATTTAAGATAAATAAGATTGTGTTCCACCTCTTTTAATAAAACGTGCCCAACGTTAGTACTGTAGATACTAAACCTCAGAGCTTTTCAGGTTGTTTTCGGGTTATTCATTGCTTCACCGTAATGTGCTGGTATAAACTAGCTAAATATGCTAGTAGAAGTAATCTGCACAGGCACTTCTTCACGTCGCCCCCATCCCTCCCTCGTCTGCAGCGGAATGATGATCTTTTTCTCTCTCTCTCTAAAATAAACTAAAAACATTTAGCCCTGGCAAACTGCTTTGGTTTCATATTTGATAAGTTACAAACTAAAATAAACAACAAGAGTCAATTTTGTTTAAGTTACTTTAGTTAGTAAGGTATTATTAAGTCTCAAACATATATGAACTTTCTTGTCTCAAACATATATAAAAAAATCCTTCTGTTATTTCAATTGAAACTGTCTGCACAAAATACTGAACAAAATACAACACAAAAAGTAAATTACAAGTGCAGTAATCCACCCCCAAAAATAAAAAAATGTATGTTTTGTGAATGTTTGATATACCACTGTGTCTGCTTGATTGAACTCAGCCTCCTTGATGTGATGACAATTTCAGGATAGGAATCTGAGGTATCATCCACTTCTGTAAAAATAAATAACTGATCATACAGATACTGTGGAGGCGTCTTTCAGTAGATTGAAACAAGTTAAAATACTTTATTTAATGTTTACATCCACTCACCTCATTTAAAATGTGTTTTACGGCAAATAAACAATGTAATTCTGGAATATTGCCTTCCTGGTTCCCTTTTATAATGAGCCAGTTTGAATGGTCTTTCTGATCCAGGCACAGTGACTTCCTCTGAGCAGTCTGGATACAACAGGATGTACGGTCCTTCTTGTATGTCCTTGTTAAACCTTCTCATTTTCTGGACACCTTGTTGCAGTATCTCGGGTGCTCCTACCTCTGGGTCTACAAATAACAGGACCATTTTCCCTCTTAGAGGTTTTAAACCAGTCCCACTTGGCACCATCAATCCAATGTTTATCTGTGACAAAGATGAGAGCAATTTAACGTATAAGAGGTAGAAAAAATCAATAAATAAACACGATACATACATATGTGTTTCTCTATGGTCTAATTTGTGCTTGTGCTAGTACAGTTTCACAGTCAGCGAGTCAGGTCAGTACAGCTTACCTGCACGTTTTTTCCTTTATGTTTTCCTCTCGGACCGTAGTTAAAATCCTGACGCTCTTTGGACTTGGAGCTTCGGTACTCTTTGAAACATTTATATGATGGGCCAGGTTGTTCTGCTGAAATTAAAAAAGGTCGGTCTCAAAAATCAAAATGAGGTAACCAATAGCGCTAATATCGCTAATATTATTATCGCTAATATTATTAATATTATTATATCGCTAATATCGCTTTTATTCACAGGCTAATTAAAAAAGCTAACATTACGCTGCACTTACGGTACTTTGTTTAGCATTGTCCGGTTGTTGAGATGTCCCCTCTCCTGCATCCATCTGCTCTGTGCCATTTAAAAACTCCAAGGATCGACCGCACGAAATACAAAACAGCTTAATAAACTTATAGGTGTCCCACAGAACGGGCAAAACGTGACTCGACTGTCGTCCATCTTGGGTCAAAATGACCGCTTCCGGGTCATCACTTCCGGGTCATCACTTCCGGGTCAGCCTCGTTAGGACATTCCCTTTCCGTGTGATTCTCTCGTTTGCTAAAGTGTTTCAGAAAATGTTAATTTGTTTCAGAATTTGTTAAAGTGTTTCAGAAAATGTTAATTTGTTTCAGAAAATGTTAATTTGTTTCAGAAAATGTTAAAGTGTTTCAGAATTTGTTAAAGTGTTTCAGAAAATGTTAATTTGTTTCAGAAAATGTTAAAGTGTTTCAGAAAATGTTAATTTGTTTCAGAAAATGTTAATTTGTTTCAGAAAATGTTAAAGTGTTTCAGAATTTGTTAAAGTGTTTCAGAAAATGTTAATTTGTTTCAGAAAATGTTAATTTGTTTCAGAAAATGTTAAAGTGTTTCAGAATTTGTTAAAGTGTTTCAGAAAATGTTAATTTGTTTCAGAAAATGTTAATTTGTTTCAGAATGTTAAAGTGTTTCAGAAAATGTTAATTTGTTTCAGAAAATGTTAATTTGTTTCAGAAAATGTTAAAGTGTTTCAGAATTTGTTAAAGTGTTTCAGAAAATGTTAATTTGTTTCAGAAAATGTTAATTTGTTTCAGAATTTGTTAAAGTGTTTCAGAAAATGTTAATTTGTTTCAGAATTTGTTAAAGTGTTTCAGAAAATGTTAATTTGTTTCAGAATTTGTTAAAGTGTTTCAGAAAATGTTAATTTGTTTCAGAAAATGTTAAAGTGTTTCAGAATTTGTTAAAGTGTTTCAGAAAATGTTAATTTGTTTCAGAATTTGTTAAAGTGTTTCAGAAAATGTTAATTTGTTTCAGAATTTGTTAAAGTGTTTCAGAAAATGTTAATTTGTTTCAGAATTTGTTAATTTGTTTCAGAATTTGTTAAAGTGTTTCAGAATTTGTTAATTTGTTTCAGAACTATTTGTTAAAGTGTTTAGCCTTATTTGTTAATGTGTTTTGCACCTCAGGGCCACCGTAAATACAGTGAAGAAATATGTTTAAAAATAAGTTACATACATGAGCTTTAAAGTATTGTACCATTGCAAAAGCCCAAAAAACTAAAACACTCTGTAACGAATTTCTGTTGTAAATTGCCAAAACATGCTTTCATGTGATTATTTGCCTTTTTTTCTCTTTTTTGTTATGCCTGCCTTGTAAGTCTCGAGCCCTGTTTGTCATTGCAGGATTTTCTTTGTATGTTTAGTTTAAATAAATAAATAAAGGTATGAATGTTCCGCCTCCTCTTCACGGTTCTGTGAGTTTAAATGAAACCGAGAGATGGCGTCAGGGCAACAAGTGGACCCGGACGAACCGGAGAAGAAGCGCAGCTCGCAGCCGCTCCTCAGCACCTTTCCTCGGGTTCCGATCCTCCGCGCTCCGCCATGCCGCCTGCCGCAGACCTGGGCCGTGCTCTGGCCATCATCACCGGGGCTTCCAGAGGCTTCGGCCGGGCCCTGGCCACAGATGTGTCCCGGTCCGTGAGGCCCGGCTCGGCGCTGGTGCTGGTGGCCCGCTCCGAAGAGGAGCTGCGGGCCCTGCAGGCGGAGCTGGCCGGCTCCGAGGCAGGCAAGGCCGGCCTGAAGTTGGAGGTGGTGGTGGCTGATGTGGGACTGGCCTCGGGCCTGGAGGACGTCCTGACTCGGTCCAAACAGGTTTTTACTGAGGACATGGACCACCTGGTTCTGTTCAACAACGCAGGTAAGACTCGGAGCTGCAGGTCCAACAGAACCGGTTGATTTTAGACACTTTTAGGTTAAAATCTAAACCTGAAGTTTGTCTAGTTGTGTTGTGTCCAGTGTTGGGGTAGTTACCCAAAATAAGTAATTAGTTACGCATTACTAGTTACTTTAAAAAAAGTAATATATTACACTACTTAGTGTAACTTGTATCTGATAAGAAATAAAAATTTATTTGTTGATGCTTCATTTGTTAAAGCTTTGAAAATAATGAAGGTCTGATCTGCAGTAAATTAAATTGAATTAATCCAGTGATGTTCAGTCAGGTCATCTGGACGGTTTCTTTTTTGTGCTGAGATGCAGTGGTGGAGAAAGTACTCAAACACTATACTTAAGTAAAAGTACAAATAAACAGACAAAAATGTACTAAAAGTAGAAGTACCATATTAATGTTATTACTTAAGTAAAAGTAAATAAGTACTTGCTTTTAAAAATACTTAAAGTATTAAAGTAAAAGTACTTGGTGAATGTATTAGCTTATGCAACAATATAATTAAGTGTATGTATATTTGCTGTAATACATTAATAGTGTTGTTTTGATGAACAATGCTGCAGATAATACATGTTTTTATTGTGTTTGCTCTGTGACACAGTTCACACTTGGACTTGTGATTCTGTGCATCAGAATTTCAGGGATGACATACAGAGTTAAATGTCATTAAGCAAAATAAGAATAATAAGGAATGATTATACCTTTGAAAGTTTTGATTTAACACAAAGTAAAACCAGTGTGTCATTTTAACTGCATTAAACACATTGAAGTAAAAGTTGTCTGTTTGAAAAAAAGGAGCATTAGACACAGCTAACAAAGGAACATCTGATCATTTCAGCTCCAGTTTGTCATCAACTCTAGTTAAAATACTGTCTAAACCTTGTAATGGGTCAATAGTGAACAATATTTTAACTTCCTGACAACATTTTCAAAACTTGGACCTGAGTGTTGAGACATTTGGAGACATCTCTTGTCTCCTAACATCCCATGAACTGACACATTTTAATATTGCAGCAAGAATTTCTTGTTCAAGTTCAGAAGAAGTTGGTTTTCAAAGTTTTTTGAGTCCAGTCTGGCTCCTTTGGGAAAGAGAATCTGTCCTGCTGTACTGAACAGTCTTTCAATAATCTTTCAATAGTTTTTCAATAATATTTCAATATACCCTGATGCATGCTCAATAATCCAGGTAGAAAAATCCAAAAAAGCTAAGTCTGGTCCTCTGGACATTCAAAAAACAAAACAAAACAAAGCAAAAAAACAACAACTGTAGAAACGTTTCGTCTTTCGTCTGAAAGACTTCCTCAGTCTGAGAAGCTGTGTTCAGCTCAGCTCAGAAGCTGTGAGCAGCTGGTTTCGGCTGTCATCAGCCAACTGGTTGATCCACTGTGGGAGGGTGCTATTTATAAGACTGAGCTGAACACAGCTTCTCAGACTGAGGAAGTCTTTCGGACGAAAGACGAAACGTTTCTACAGTTGTTGTTTTTTTGCTTTGTTTTGTTTTGTTTTTTGAATGTCCAGAGGACCAGACTTAGCTTTTTTGGAATATTTCAATAGTCTTTCAATAATCTTTCAATAGTTTTTCAATAATATTTCAATAGTTTTTCAATAAGGTCATGGGTGTTGTGTATCTTCTGGCTGAATCTCTGTGGTGGAATCCATTTTGTGTGTGTTAGTGGTGCTGTGGGTGCTGCTCCCAGCTCAATGACGTTTATATTAGAATATACGTCATTGGTCCAGCTCTTCTTGAAGGCAGGTCTAACATTACCTGTCCACTTTGAAGTGATTCAATGGACCAACTCTCTCGACATCAGTTACTTTCAAACTAATGACAAATCAAAAAGCTGCAAACTACAGTACTACACTACATTTCTATAATGTGTTGAGTTACAAGTAACAAAGTACATATACTTCATGTAAAATGTAGTGCAGTAAAAGTAAAAGTATCCACATTTAATTAGTAAAGTACAGATATGTGAAAAATGTACTTAAGTACAGTAACAAAGTATTTGTACTTAGTTACATGATCCCACCACTGCTGAGATGTTTCGCTCTCCATCTGAAGAGCTTCATCAGCACCAACAGAACTGGTTTTTCCACTTTGGAGTAGGCTGTTGGTGGAGAATCAGTTTGTTTGGTGGTTCCTCAAACTGATGAAGTCCTTCGGATGGAGGGCGAAACGTCACAACACAAAAAAAGAAACTGTCCTGATGACCTGGCTGAAGGTTGGATTTTCCACCTGGATTATGGACTTTGGTGAATTGATATAAATTCAACCATTCTTTCTCTGCAGGGCAGTTCTATAAGCGGCCGGGCCTGGTCAGGCTGGAGGTCTGACAGATGAAGTACTTTTTCTCCCAGCAGGAACAACTTCCTGTTTGT